>CM070877.1:63236021-63303521 GCA_036365515.1 Torymus aiolomorphi | reverse complement strand
CTAAGCAATCCGTCGTACATGATGTTTCAGATTGGGGATCCTAGTACAGAGCCCTGTGGCACACCTCCTGTGATCGTATAAGAATGCATACCGTCGTCGGTATCATAGAGAAGCGTGCAGTCAGTTAGGTAACTCGAGATTACTCTTCGAAGGTACAGTGGCACGCTTAGGTCTTCCAATGCGAGCATGATTTTATCCCACCTGGCCGTGTTAAACGCGTTCCGTACATCTAATTATGGCACACATGCGTTTTGTGCACCGGCTACCACTAACGGCGTTCTCAGCTACTGACACCACCCTATCGATAGCATCGATCGTTGATCGACCCTTTTTAAAGCCGAATTGGTTATCAGACAAGCCGCCGATCTTTTGTATAGCTGCCTCCAGTCTGACGGATATGATACGTTCAAACAATTTTCCGATTATATCCAACATGCAGAGTGGTCGATACGCGGATGGTTCATCCGGGGGTTTATTTCCCTTAGGAAGGAGTACCAACCTCTGTATCTTCCACTGTATCGGGAATATTCCTTCACTTAGGCATGCATTGAAAGTGTCCTTGAATATGCAAGGAACTTCTAGAGCTGCAGTCTTTATAGCTAAACCAGGAACGCCGTCCAGTCCTGGGGCCTTTCTTATGGCAATCTTTTTGGCCGCTATCTTCACTTCTGATTCGGTGACTGCTGTTGGCTCGGCTGTATCGATTCTTTCCGTTAGACCAGTGCTATGTTGCCGTTCCTGGTGTTGTGGGAATAAATTTTGGACTACTCTATCAAGAAAGGTTGGACAGGAGGGAGCATTGGTGCCTCTGGGATTGATTTTATTTATGACCGTTTTGTACGGCCGTCCCCACGGGTCACTGTCCACTTCCTCGCAGAAGTCCTGCCAACACTTTCTTTTGGCTGTCTTGATGGCAATTTTCAGCTCTTTCCTCTTTTGCTCATATCTAGTTGTTAATTGATCATACAGCGGTCCACGGACTGCTCTTTGGTGCAGCCTCCTAGCACGAAGACACTCTTTACGTATACCGCAATCTTCTTGTTCCACCAGTAGACTGGTAAGCGTCCCCGGTGGTTCGTCCTTGTGGACATCGAGGCATCGCATGCCGCTGTGATGGTCTCCGAGAGGCTTTGAGCCCTAACCTCAGCTGTTCCTTCGACAGATGCTCCTTCCAAAAAGCAGAGAAAAGCTTCCCTGTCGAAAGTAGCTGGTGCCCATTTCTCTCTCTTCGGCATCCGGGTCATATTCGCTCTTTTGCCTGTCGGGTGGAGCTGGTATGTGAGAGCTCGGTGATCGCTGCCAGTGTACCGATCACTGACTTGCCAGTATGAGCCTTCCCGACTTAATCTGGGGTCGACAAAGGTCAGATCTACTATGGAAGACTTTCGTCCTTTAGTGTAGGTCGGCTTTGTCCCTATGTTAGCAATCTCTAGCTCTAGTATCGCGAAGGTCTCAAGCAGTGCGTGGCCGCGGTTGTTCGTTTTCTTGCTTCCCCACTCAATTGCCCAAGCGTTAAAGTCCCCCCCGATTACGACCGGCAGCGTGGAGGTTCTAACGCTAGTGACGATAGCATCTAGGGATCTTTCGAACTCTTCTATTGAGTCGCTGGGTGGTAGGTAGCAGCTATATAATCTTATACCGGATTCTTCAACCCAGGTGAATTTAGGCTGAAGGACGTCCATTTTTTTGGATATGTGGAGTTCTCCGCATACCCAGATGGCCGCCGTGCTGGCACGATCCCTTACCCAGTTTGGTTCATTTTTGTCCCTGTACTGCTCACTGATGATTACTATGTCCGCCTTCTCCTCTCGGATCAATTGGGGCAGCAAGTCATGGGCTACTGCACAGTGGTTCATGTTGATTTGAAGCACTTCAGCCATCGTTGTTTGTTGTTACGACCTCCATCGTTACCTGCTCGTTGTTGGTCGGGTAGTTCACTGCCTTGTGACCCTCGGTTTTACACTTGAAGCACAGGGACGACCGGTCAATTACACTCTTACAATTCCGTGCCAGGTGTCCGATTTCATGGCACTTGAAGCAACGCGTCACTGTTTCACGTAACCGGACCCGGCAATTGACCCATCCTATTCTGAGTTTTCTAGTTTCCAGCAGCTTTTCTGTCATTGCTACAGGTAGCATAACGCTGGCTGCTTGAGTGCCACTGTAAGATGCCCGGAGTCTAACATCCCCAGCGGTCATCATTTCGGGGCCGATAATTGAAGTGATCGCCTGTGTTACCTCTTCTGCTGTTGTTGTCTCGTCCAAATCTTTGATTTCGATTGTCTCCTTATGGGACAACGTTTGTACTATCGCTGAACCTGCAAAGGTAGACGAGACCAATGTCTGCAGTTCATGCGACACGATGTTTGGTTTGTCTAGCTCCAAAAGCAACTCTCCTGCCTTGGTGCGCCTGATGCGCTTGACCCTTTCTTGCAGTGCCTTCAACTCAGGTGCCCCTTTGAGAGTTCCTAGGATGTCGGCGTAGGTGGTCTCACCGCACCTTCTTATTTTGAAGGCATCAGATCGAGCTGGCCTCCGCCTAACCGTGGTATGTGCCTGCACTACTTTCTCCTTGCCGTCAGTCTTGAGTCTCTCATATCTTCTGCGTGTTCCTTTACTTACGACGGTTGCCCAGTCGGTCTGTCCTATCTGAGCTTCCGGTTTTTTTGCAGGTATCTGTGAGGAAGCACGTATCTTCGCCTTCTTTTCGTTTGGCTCTGGTGGCGGTGAGGGGCGGTTACGTTCGGTGTGTACTACCGACGCCTTCCCTTTCCGAAAGAGCGGTGATGTTTGGCTTGTTCCGTCCTTGGTAGGTCTGGTAGCTTGTCCAGACTCATGACTTTTTCGACTTTTGACGAATTCTTTTAAGGCTCTTTGGGTAGTCTTCGCAATTGACTTGAGCTCATTGTGAATGTTCTTTTTATCTAGAATAAAGTCCACTAGAGCCTCTACCTTTGTTTGTAGGGTTCGGAAGGCAGCTGCATCTGCGCTATCCTGGCTTACTTCGTCTTCTTCTTCCATCTTATTCCTGGTATAGTGTATGTGGCTCCCCCCAAAATCCGTGGAGCCTGCACCGACCACCGGGGCTTTCACCCGATCGGAGTCGGTGGTGGGATTAACCCCTCCATTGAGGGCACCCACTTGGGGTAATGCGTATCTCTCATTCACTACGTCCATGGTTGGTTTGTTATTTGGGGTGCCTTCCCCTAGCCAGTTTTGGTCCACGCCGGGTATTTTATTTCCCCGGTGCCCTTCATATCTGACGAGCTTTCCCCTATCCGCCACCTGGGGAGGCGCCTGATGCGAGACTAGCAACTCGACACGGGTGTGTGTGTGTGTGTGTGTGTGTGTGTGTGTGTGTGTGTGTGTGTGTGTGTGTGTGTGTGTGTGTGTGTGTGTAAACTCTTGATATCTCCGAAACGAATCGACCGATTTTCGTCCAACAAAGACTATTCTCTTCGTCTCGCGAAAAAAAACTCGGTATCCCGATGGATTTTAATTTTTATTGATTTTCTTTTTTTTCTAACCAAAAACCGATTTTGAATTTTACGTTTTTTTGACTTTTAATATCGTAGTCATAATTACATAATATAATGAACTTTTCTCTAAAGGTATTTAAATTACCTATATTTTTGCTTCCTACTAGAGGAAGCTTTGTGATAGTAATTTTTTGAGTTGTTGTAAAAACATGTTATAAGTGTTATTGGAGGCGTTAGGAACCAAAATACATGATTTTTGAAAAATATCTGTATGGATGTGTGTGTGTGTGTGTGTGTGTGTGTGTGTGTGTGTGTGTGTGTGTGTGTGTGTGTGTGTGTGTGTGTGTGTGTGTATAGCTGGATCTCAGCTTCTACTCGATCGATTTTAATCAGACAGGTCTCATTTTTTTTGTTTTTTTTTGTGTGATAGCGGGTCAAAAATCTGTTTTCGATTGGGCTGATTCGTTTTTGTTTTATTTCGAATTTTCGATTTTCTCAAAATTTATTTTTGATTTTTTTTAATGATCGGATTTAAATTTTTGAATCGGATGGGTGGCATTCGAAAGAGCGTAAAAAACCTATAATTAAAAAAAAATCTGTAGCTATCATGGTTCTCTTGTTATTGATAAAAATGTTTTTTTTTTTTAAGCCTGTAACTCACAAACTAAACGGTCCATTTTTTTGCGAAAAATCACGATAATGCACAATATAAATAGCTATAATCTGTAAAAATTTGAATCCATTTTTTTGGTTAGTTTTTAAAATTTATTCCTAGCTTGTAGAGGTTCGTTTGTTATTAACAAAAACAAAAACCTGCTTTTTTTAAAAAAAGGTTATAACTTCCTAATCCTATCACTTATCTTAAAAAATAATGGATTAGTTATGATATCAATTTATTCGTGATTTGATTGGTGGGAGTAATGGGTTGCTAGGTTAAAAAAAAAAGTGGTGCAGTTTTGATAAAATTACAGCGTGCTAAGCGCGCTTAGAGATTACTACAGTGATGTGATGTGATGATGTGTTATATATATATATATATATATATATATATATATATATATATATATATATATATATATATATATATTATTTTTATCCTGGGACATTTTTGCCCGTTGATATTCTTCATTTGGGTGTACATAGTTTGTAAAAATGAATATATCTCTTGTAAGAAACATATATCTTAAATTTAAATTATGTTCATTGTTAAAGTATAATTTTCAGAAATGTAATAATTTTGTTTAGAAAAATTTCTATTTTAGCATAAGACTTAATTTGAAAACATTAGAAAAAGTGTAATAACATTTTAAGAAATTTTGAGTAGAAGTTAAAATATTACGAATAGCAGAATTTTTTCAGTTTAGTTTTGAACACTTTATTGGCTTCACCTATAGTACATTTCCCTATTTGCATTACCGTGAATCCACATTACGTGCCTTGTGCGCTGTGAGTTGTGCCATGTGAGCAACCGAAAAAAAATTGTTGTTCGACATCTATTAAAGTCAGTGTCAGAGGCTAAAGTGGAACAGACCTATACTTGTTTTGGAGTATTGGAGTACGAAGGAGAGGTTATATGCACAAGAATTACATTGGACTTTGAAGCAGATTAGTGGCAAATTTTTCATCATTATTCTGCAATTATACTTAGAATGCCGTTAATGGATTAAAAAATAGATTATACTTAAACTTCAGTAAGTTAATTTTATTTTTTATTGAAAATTATGAATGCAAGTAATAGATAGTTTTCAGTAACTTAATTTTATTTTTTATAGAATTCTAACTATGAGCAACATGGATATTTTGCAACTTTTAAATCTATTGCTTCCTCATAGAGGAAGCTTTGTGATAGTAAAAAAACAGGTTATGAGATAATGTGTTAGATATGTTATTTAGCAAATTTGCAATCGAAATACACTATTTTTAGAAAATGTCCGTATGGATGTGTGTGTGTGTGTGTGTGTGTGTGTGTGTGTGTGTGTGTGTGTGTGTGTGTGTGTGTGTGTGTGTGTGTGTGTGTGTCCGTATACGCTGATATCTCATGATCTACTCGACCTATTTTAACGGGAGAATGATCATTTTTTTAGATTTTACTTCCACACTTGGGGTCAATATTCTATTGTTGTAAAATTAAATTTTTTTTTTCGATTTTTTTAATATTTAGAACAAATATTATTTACATATCATGAATTCTCTGTATGTAGGATAAAATTATCTACAATTTAAAAAAAAAAGTCGGTAGCTATATTTCGTCATAAGTTATTGATGAAAACGTAATTTTTTGTAAATAGGTTATATTTCGAAATTAAAAAAAGATATTAACATGAATATTTTTTTGGTTATAAAGGATATTAAGTACTATAACTTACTAAATTTTTAGGTTTTTTTATTCATTATTTTTTGAGAAAAAAAAATAATTTATAAAAAAAATGATTTTTTTGTCGTTCAATAACTATAGTAAAATTGGCTTAATCACTTTGAAATTCTTTGTAGGGTTAGATTTTGTATACCAATTGAGTGAGTTCTTTGGGCAAAAGGATTGATCCATAAATTTCGAAGAATTTGAGGTTAAAATTTTTTTCAATTTTTTTTTATATCGTAATTTCTCGAGAACGGCTCTATGTATCTAAATGGGGTGGGTGGTATCCGAAAGAGAATTAAATTACCTATATTTTCTAAAAAAAATTAATTCTCTAGCTATCACCGTTCTTTTGTTATTAACAAAAACGTAAAAATTGAAAAAGGAAAAAAAAATGAGTTTTATATGTTCAACTATTACAAGAGTAAAATTGTCTTATTCGCTTCAAAATTCATTGTAGAGGTATATTATTGATAGTTCTCGGATGAGTTCTTTTGGTAAAGTGATTGGTTCATAAATTTCAGAGATATTTGAGGTTAAAATTTGTCTAGACATTTAGCTCTAAATATCAGTTGCAAATTTATAGGCAATTATGATATATATTTTATGTATGTGAAATTTTGTGGAAATGTATAATCTATAAAAATTTGAATAAATTATGTTGGAGTTTTGTTATTTCTGTCTTTCTGAAGTATTAAATTTTAAAGATATTGGAATTAAAAATTAATTAAAGGAATCAGTAAATTAAGTTTGAGGAAGCTACGTGCCAATGAATTGGCAGCGGTTTTTATACATAGCCTCCCTCTTTCTAAATTACAGAAAGGTGTCCAAAGAATAATGAATCCTTGGAACGATAATAATTTTTTCAATAAAAAATATCATAAAAATGAATTGACACAAACTAACACCATTCTATCCAAGATTTATGGACTCCCAAAGATACATAAAAAAGACACTCCGCTAAGACCAATAGTGTCTTGTGTTGGTAGTCCTACGTACAAATTATCAAAAACTCTAAACTCAATAATACAGAATAGTTTACCGAAACTCAACTCACATATAAAATATAGTTCTGATTTAATTAGTAGACTCAAAGACGTTATCGTTCCCGATGATCACGTTATGATATCATTGGATGTAACATCATTGTTTACTAATGTTCCACAGGAACTAGTAATCGAGGGTTTAGAAAAAAGATACCTACATATGAGACACCATAATATACCATTGAACGAAATCATAGGGGCTTCGAGGTTCTTAATGAATAATACTTTTTTCCAGTTTGACGATAAATATTATCGGCAAATTCATGGGTCACCAATGGGTAGTCCCATTAGTCCCTCATTTGCTGATATAGTGATGGTCGATTTGGAGGAAACTTGCTTAGAATAACTAGATTTTAAACCATTGTTTTATTACAGATATGTTGACGACATTATTATGTATTTACCTAAGGGCAAAGTAAAACAAGTATTGGATGGGTTTAATTCGTATCACAATAGTTTAAAGTTTACACATGAGTTGGAAAAAAACAATACTATAAGTTTCTTAGAAGTAAGCCTGATCAAAGAAAATAATAGAATTATCACTGATTGGTATCATAAACCAACTTTCTCGGGCAGATTTTTATACTTTAATTCACATCATCCGATTTCTCAGAAAAGAGCAGTGGTATACAATCTAGTAGACAGGGCGATTTTACTTTCACACAAAAAGTTTTGGGAAAAAAACATCAGTCTGGTTAGGGATTTCTTAATCATTAATAGTTACCCAAATAATTTTATTGAATATTATTTGAATAAGAGATTGAACAGAATCAAATTTAACAATAATAATAATAATAACAATAAAGAGTATACAAGGAAAGCATTAATAAAATTATTAAACCTACCATATATTCCAAACACCTTTGAAGAGGTCTCTAGTAATTTAAGAAAGTATGGCATAAAAACGGTACCACAAATCAACAATAATCTTAGCAAAATAATAGTAAGAGGGAAAGATAAGCAAGATAAAAATGAAAATACTAACATTGTTTACAAGATTTCCTGTAAAGATTGTAATGCGTGTTATATTGGAGAAAGTAAACGTATCCTTGGCACAAGAATTATGGAACATATTGCAAATACTAAGAAAGATGATGTCAAAAAATTCGTAATTAACAATCATATTAAAAAATGTAAATACGAATTTTATTTTGATAACACAGAAATATTAGATACTGAAGGCTGTTGGAAAAGAAGAATAATCTCAGAAATGGTAAACATAAAATTACAAGATAACCCAATAAATATAAAAGAAGATACACAAAATTTAAGCAGTCACTATTCACAACTTTTATACAAAATAAGGGAAATCAGATAGAAAATGAATATAATTGTTACTATTGATTTGTTAGATATATTATAAGCATGATTGTAATATTGTCACTCGGGGCACTGCGTATCTGCGTGCGCATGATTTTGGGTAGTAGTGCGAGTGCAAAGGTGTAGTGTCCTGCAGTGGACCGTGAGATTTGAAATGAGTTTCTGTGTGTGTAAAAAAGGAAAAAATTTTTTAATGTTTGACTTGATGTATTTTATTATTTTATAATAGTATTGACCTTTGTTTTAATAAAATAGGACTTTTAACAGGAAATTCTTCTATTATTTATTTAATTAATAGTCAAATAAGTTTTATAGATTATGACTGCAATGTACTGGGTAAATTGTTTTGTTATTACTTAGTTGTTGACATCAGTATATCAACTGCCATAATTTTAAATAGTATATCGGACAGCTACTTGTTTACGTTCCTTTTATTTACTTTGACTGTCTTTGCTTCTCTTCTGTGTTAATTTATTAAATTGTTGTGTTATATTTATTAATTTATTACTGTGTCGTCCTAATTTATTCGATTTACGAAGGTGGAAATGTTTTCGTTAACATTTAGATTGTTTTTACCTAAGAAATCAGGAAACAATTATATTTATTTGAGGCTGATCTCTGTGCAAAGGTTTTATATATTTCACATTATTGGCTCTATTTTTGCAGAACGAAGAATGTATGTAGTATTTTGTGTATGACGGTGTTAATTATTTAACAGAAATCTTTAGGTAAGCTCGACGTGCAGTTTGGATATTGTATGTTATACTTTTTTTGTTTATTTGTGACCTTGTATCTATTTTGTATTAATAAATTTCAGTGCTTGATAAGGGTAGCGAATCAGCTACCGAAACGTTGCACAAATACAAACTACATCATTTTGAACTCATTAACATCGATATTACCTTATCTAACTATTTTATACATTGGTACTGTTACAGCGTTTAATAAAATTACGGAAAGCTGTTCTAAGTTCTAGAAGATGGTGGGTGAAACCACATCTTAGAAATTAGAAATAACATTAGAGATGCAATAGGTGGTTATAATAAGATTTTTATCTATGACAAACTTGAAGATCATGAAGAGTTCTATAGATTAATTGGAATGTCTGTTGTGTATGTATGTATGTACGTTCGTATGTAATCAAGTTTATGGATTATCTCACTGAGAAGTGAACAGATCAGTTCAAACATTCTTTTACATACTCGTCTAATTATAGAAAAGAACTGGTCCTATATTGAGCCGGATCGGTTGCGAATTACAAAAACGCTAGAGCAAATAAAAATTTGATAAAAACGACTTTTGGACATAATGTGCCCAAAATCAAATTTAAATAAAAAAACCACAAATGATTCTGCTGAAAGTCATAAATACACATTTTTTTCATGTTGGATACTTCTTTCTGACACCAATATTTTTAAAAATAACAGCCAAAAACAGCTAAAAAGCTTTAAAATGGTCAATACAAAAATTTATACAAAAATATTAAATATAAAAGTTGTATAGATAACATTGAAACAAAACCTTTTGCTATTTAACACATTTATGTAAAATCAACTCCTGATAAATTGTTAATAGCAGCAAATGGTAGACTTTATTATAATTTTGACGTGCCTGCAGCTTATGGCCAATTTTCTACCAGGGGCAAAGGTATTTTAATCAATTAATTTTGATAACAAAACATCTTTTTATTAATTAGATTTTTATTTCAACTATAAATAAAGATCTAATTAATAAGAAGTTGTTTTGTTATAAAAATTAATAGTTCATTATGTAACAAGGGAAAAAAGTCGCTTTTGATTCCCGCGGGTGGGTTCGCTACCCGAGCGAGCGAAGCGAAGCTCGGGGAGTGATCACCCGAGGGAATCATCGACTTTTCTCCCGAGTTACATATAGTACTTTATTCCCATCTCAACTGTGGCCACTTTTTTATTTGGAAAGTGGGACCGACGGAAATATGGGGAGTGTTTGTAAACATGGGCGGCGGCCGAAAAAAAGAGGAAAATGTGGCCATATTTCCCTCTTTTACGGAAAATATCGTCATATTTCCCGCAAACGTTAAATTTGTTGAAAGAGGGAAACAAATTTAGCTTTTGTCCCGCTTTTCAGGGAAAAAAGTGGCCATATTTGTTGAGATGGGAATAAAATACCTTTGCCCCCGGTAGAAAATTGGCCAGTAGCTGCAGACACGTCAACTCCTGATAATCTAGATCTATAGAAACGATTTTAAACGCCTAAACACATCTTATATATTCAATTTTCACTTATTATTTAACAGAATTTAATTGGACACAGCAATATTAAATAGCTATAGATAAGATCGAAAAAATCCATAAAACTGTCCAAAGATCATATAATTACTAAAATATAATGATAAGATATAGAATATAAATTGATGTTGAACAAAATGCAAAATTAAATGCAAACTAGAAAAATTATTTTACGCTAATATCTACAGGCCTATCTGCTAAAACTAATTAAAAGACACTTTTTTCCTGTTGGACATTTTTTGTTGCGAGCAATATTTGCCAAGACAACTGCGAAAAACGGTAAAAAAGGCAAAAAATGGTCGATTTTCAGTTATAACTTAAGAGGATTTGACTTTACACAGAAATGTTAAATACAAAAGTTCTTGATAACACGATAATAGAACTTTCTTCCATTTAAGATTTTCTGTACAATCAACTCCTTATGAGCTAGGACTATAAAAACGATTTTTAATGCTTTAATACAGATAAAATGACCATTTTTCGCATATAATTCAGCAGAATTTGACTTTACATAAAATGTTAAATATACAAGAGTATAGAAATCGTGGAACAAAACTTTTTTCTTTATTTAACACTTTTATGTACAACCAATTCCTGACGAGTTAGACCTATAAATACTATTTTTAATGCTTAAAAATACACGTTCAGTAGTCGATTTTCACTTATTGTTCAACAAAATTTGACTTTACAGAAAATGTTAAATACAAAATTCATAATAATAAACAAAACTTTTTCTCATATAACATTTTCATGTACAATCAATTCTTCATCACTAGATCCAGAAAATCAATTTTAACCCTTTGAAGCACACCTTTTTCTATTCACTATTTTAAAGGCCTGAAATTTCTTAGTCGGGGGTTTTTGGGGTCGCTGAGTATATGCCATCAGAATTTTGATTTTTTTCAAATCCAAGATGGCTGACAGAAGATGGTGGACGAAAAAATTAAAAATAGTGTATTTGAGGCTAAAAATGTTTTCTCAGGGGTTTTTTGGGTCGCTGATTACGAATCTGATGTCAGATTTGCAAAATTCAAGATAGCGGATCCAAAATGGCCGACACCAAAATTTAAATCTTCGAGAATATCGATGAAAATTATTACTCATGGGTTTTCGGGGTCGTTGATTACGAATCTGATGTCAGATTTGCAAAATTCAAGATGGCGGATCCAAGATGGCGGCCAATTTAAATCATTTAGAATATCAATGAAAAATTTTACTCAAGGGTTTTCGGGATTGCTGATTACGAATCCAGTGTCAGATTTGCGAAATTTAAATTTTGCAAATCTGACATCAGATTCGTAATCAGCGACCCCGAAAACGTCTGAGTAACAATTTTCATCGACATTCTCGAAGATTAAAATTTTGTGTCCGCCATCTTGGATCCGCCATCTTGAATTTTGCAAATCTAACATCGGATGCGTAATGAGCGACCCCAAAAACCTATCCACACCAAATTTCAAGTTACTATCTTCAACAGATTCTTCAAAAATGAATTTTGCCGAAAAAAACATGATTTTTTTTATGTTTGTTTATTTATAAATCATTTATTATAAACAATTTTGTGAATTAAACTATATTTTTATGTTCTTTCGTCACTAAAGTCACTGAAAATTGCAAAAAACAGGATCTGAATACGTTAACAACAAAGTAAATAACAAAAATCTAAAGAAATCGAAGTGGTAACATGGGTTACAACCATGCTTCAAAGGGTTAAACGCCTAAATAACTTTATAATACATTTTCACTTCTTACTTAACAGAATTTGATTGTACGTACCTATTAAAGTAATATTATATTTACAAAAAGAAACTCTTGTGTATAAATGTATGTGCTGCGGTATTTAATATAGATATCGTAACATGGCAAAGTGTCACATATATAGAATTTAATGAATATACTAGCTGACTCTGTCAGTCTTACAGTGTGCACACTGTAAGACTGACAGAGTCCGCTAGTATATTCATTAAATTCTATATATGTGACGTACACAAGAGTTTCTTTTTGTAAATATATTAACAAGTATTAAAATACAATAAACCTCCTGAGGCGAGTTCTTATATCCTAGCTAAACTTATAAATTAATTTACTCAATAATAACTACCTTTCCCTACCGTATCTAAACACAGTCACTGCACTTTTCAAATTTTTCCCCAGTTTGTATTACCTATCCCCTCACATCCTAAAGCACTGACACTCTGAAAGCACTGCTGGAACTTTAGAGGCAATAAAGTAGGGCTGGCCGGCCCAGGTTGGTGCTGCTTCAAGGACACTGGTTTGTTGGCCAGGATGATATAACTACTGGTGGCCACCTCATCTGGTAGACGGGAAGGACCAGTGGATACCTCCCCTTGTTGTTTCATTGCTAGAGATATCCTCAACCCTAGGGTCGACCAAGGCAAACGCAGCAGATAACACTGTCACTAATTTGGGAGCCAAACAGCGAGCATTGGGCACCTAAAAACCACATGTGGCTAATACGTAAATAACTCAGACAACATTACCACAGCCAAGAGACAGTCTACAGCAGTGCTCGTCGTTTACGCCTCTTGCTGCCCCAGATACCTGCAACAAGAGAAAAGTATCACAGTCCACCCATCAGAGAGCTTAGGAACGAGAAAGTGCTTACCAAGAAATCTGCTTCCGCCACCGACTCCGCTGCCTTCCAACGAGTCACCATCAACCGACGAACATGACGAGAGGGATGACATCCACCACGAAGCTGTACTGCAGCAGCCGCTGTCATCGCTGGGAACGCCGGGAGCCTACAGGCACTGCGATTGTTTGTATCACACACAAGCGGCACGCATGCGCACGCCGCACACGGCCACATGGGTATAGCAGGCTATAGTAACCGTCAGCTGGGATAGTAGGTATACTTACTTCGCGCGACCGCCGATGCTTGTGGCGCTAATGTCAAGACGCAAAGGCAGAAAAGAATAGCTAGATTGCTATGGCCGACAATGCCGTTTCAGTCTTATTGTTAGTGCTGCGAGCCTTTTCCTTCTGCTCCTCTTCTTTTCGCCGTGTTAGTGTATGTGTGTGCGCCGCAACCTGCAAGTATTTTCGTAATTGAAATTGTATACATCATGTAGTTAGGAACACCCGCGAAAATTGTTTTTTTTTTTTTTTTTTTTTTTTTTTTATAGTTAACGTTTCCCGCAACGCGTCGCGGGAGCAACTAGCGTCCACTTTTCGTTAAAATTGAATAAAGTTTACCATACCTAGTATTTGTTTTGTATTAATTTTGTACAATGTTTTTTTGTGCAATCAAATTCTAATTAAATAAACCCTTAAAATGATTTTAAACGCTTAAATGTACAAAAAAATGCGGATATTTGGCTATTACTTTACAGCATTTGACTTTATACAAAAATGTTAAATGCAGAAGTTGTAAATAACATTCAAACAAAACTTTCTTCCATTTAAATTTTTATGTACAATCAGTTCTGGATGAGCTAGACCTATAATAATAAAAACTATTTTTAATGCCTAAATACAGATAAAATGCTCGTTTTTCTAATATTATTCAACAGTATTTGACTTTACACAAGTATGTTAAATGTAGAAGTTGTAGTGTACGCCCAAAAATTCTACAGTAGTTTTGCGTAATGCATTGTCCACGTCGCCAGAGTCTAGCACGCATTATTATCGTTTTTAGTTGTAATGGTCTAATTCTGTAAAATCGATTTTGAATGCCCAAACATACATAAGCAAGAACTGTGTGAAAGTAACACATACTTATTTTTATTTAAGATTTACTACAAATATATTTATACCTATGATATAAATTATGAAAACAAAATGTCACAAATTTCACAATTGTAAAATTATAAGATTCTCCTGAGTATTGCGGTCGTATCTATTATGTCAAAACGAAGTTTTTACATAGGGTGGGGGAGCGACGAGCGAAGCGAAGAGCAGGTGTGTGTGGCGGCGGGGGAGTGGCACGCAGGGGGGCACAGCCCCTCTAGTTTAAAAGAGGTGATAACTCCTAAACTAAATGGTAAAATATTTAGAAATAAAATATTTTGAAAAATCATGATTATATTTATAATATGTACACAATTATTTATAATAAAGATACACGCTTATTAAATAATTAAAAGAAGTATAATGAATAAACATATTTCTAACTCATGTTTATGATACTAAAATGTAACTAAAAAAATTGTTTCATAAGCGTTTCCGACGTATTTTTTCCTCAGCTTTCCAATGGTGTAGGCAGTTTTTCCGAATTTTTCCATTTTCACCTTCAAAAAGTACAAAACGTCTTATATCTCAAAAAGTGTATTTTTAATATTTTTTTTGTTGACCATTTAGATCGAAACCTGAGCATTTTTTACATAGGAAATGATTTTTTTCATAATTGCTCAGGATGTTTTCTTCGAGAAATAGAATGCGAAAAAGTAGCGCAACGGCTCTTCTGCGCGCGGGATGTCGCGTGGCACCGCATGATTCATTTTTCTTTCGATAGGTGGCTTTCATATCGAAATTTTCTATCCGTATGTGAATCGTCACGTCGATGGTATATAATTGCAATGACTTTTCATTTTATTCCTCTTCGAAATTTGTTCGAATTTCTGTCAATATAATCAAACTTGGATTTCATAGTGTCTTTCGTGTATTTGATGATTAAATCATCGGTAACTCTTTGTTTCGTTATTTCTTTCGTTTATTGTAGCAAATAAAATGTATGCAACTTGGAAATTAAAATGTATAAATCCTTTAAATAAAAATGATCACCCTTCATATAAAATAAAAGATTGACCGACTTTCCAACACTTTTAAGAAGCGAATATCCCTTAGTACCAGAAAAAGTAAAATTTGTTCTAACTGTCGACGTCAAATTTACAAACATAAATCAAGTTTACCTCCAGCTGATGCTAAAAAAGCTAAAATAGTGTGTAACGATGAGTATCACAAAGCTGGTGTTGCAGTTCTTGAACAAATAAAGAAAAAAATTTCAGAATCAACAAATAAGCAAGAGAGAATTCAGTTACTAACTCTTGCGCCTGAGATTTGGTCTTGTAGGGACCTAATGCGAGAATTCGCTTGCACTGAACGGGAAGCTCGCGAAGCAAAAAATTTAATAGCTATAAGTGGAATTTTTTCAGTACCTGCTAATAAAAGTGGCAAACTACTTTCAGCTGAACTGTAAATTCAGTGAAAACATTTTATGAAAAAGATGATGTAAGCCGAATTATACCAGGTTTAAAAGATTACACATCTGTTAAGCAGAGCAGTGGTAAAAGAGCACATGTTTAAAACGATTACTGGTTGGTATTTTAAATGAACTGTATAGTTCATATTAAAAAAGATGATCACGTTAATATTGGTTTTACTAAATTTACACAATTGAGGCCCCCACATTGTGCTTTAGCTGGAAGTAGTGGTACGCATAATGTATGCGTGTGTGTACATCACGAGAACGTAAAGCTCATGCTAAGTGCTATGGATATAGAAAATTTAACAAAAGATAACTAGATTGCCTCTTAAAAACTACCACAATTGCATCCAAGCAATTATGTGTAATGATGCACACGATAGATGCTATTTGGGTGATTGTTTAGATTGCCCCAATATGTCCATATTACGTGAACATTTGCTTGAATGTTTTGATGAAAGTGATATTTTTCAAATAGAGTATGAATCATGGTTTCAAACAGATCGGTGTACAATAGCTTCTAAAACTGTAAATGTTCATGAATTTATTTGAGCGATTTTCAACGCATTATATCCCAATAAACGAAGAAAAATTTTTTTCCTCCAAATTTAGCCAAAATTCATATATAGGGGTATTTTTCGCTGCTCTTTCGATTGGCGCTATGATTTTTGCAATATCTCAAAATTTTTGAAAATTATTATTTTCCTATTGGCTCTACGGCCCTAAAACCTTTTCCATTCGATAGAGCGGAAAAAAATAGTCGCGTATAGTGATTGGTTGGATTAGGAAATGGATATTTTGGGTTTTCAAGCGATTTGAAGTCGATTTGGCCCAAATAAACGATGAAATGTAGAACATTTTTCACAATTGCTCATCTCCGCTAGGTCCTTCGACCCCAAAGGATATTCCATCCACTAGAGCTGGAAGATATAGTCGGGTATTGTCACTAGTAGGCTGAGAAAATTGAAATTTGGTATTTTTGAGCGATTTTCAACGCATTATATCCCAATAAACGAAGAAAAATTTTTTTCCTCCGAATTTAGCCAAAATTCATATATAGGGGTATTTTTCGCTGCTCTTTTGATTGGCTCTATGATTTTTGCAATATCTCAAAATTTTTGAAAATTATTAATTTCCTATTGGCACTACGGCCCTAAAACCTTTTCCATTCGATAGAGCAGAAAAAAATAGTCGCGTATAGTGATTGGTGGGATTAGAAAATGGATATTTTGGGTTTTCAAGCGATTTGAAGTCGATTTGGCCCAAATAATATGGACATTCTGGGAGAAAATTTGATAAAATTAAAATCTCACGATTTTTTTTGCTAAGTATCAATCACTTTTTGTAAGTGACTTAAAAAACAACCTTTAACAAGGAGAATTTCTTGTGTGTTGTGATTTTGCCGAAAATTATGCTTTTTTTGTACAAAATTCCACACAATCGTTCCACTGGAACAACAACCAAGCAACTGTTTTTACAGTTGTTGTGTATTATAAAGAAAAGGAAGAGCTTAAACATGTAAGCATTGCTGTGATTTCCGACAATCTAAACCATGATACTGTTGCCGTTTATGAATATCAAAAAGTTAAAATATCTTACCTCAAAACTAAATTCATAGTAAAAAAAGTCTATTATTTGACTGATGGAGCAGGTCAGCATTTTAAAAATAAATCTAATTTTCTAAATCTTCTTTTTCATGAGAAAGATTTTGGTGTTCCAGCTGAGTGGCATTTTTATGCCACGGCGCATGGCAAAGGTGCATGCGATGGTATAGGCGCCAACCTAAAAAGAGGTGCAAAACGAGCGAGTCTACAAGTTTCTTCTAATAATCATATTTTAACGCCAGAAAAGCTTTATAACTGGGCTAAAGATTATTGCAAAGAAACCAAAGTTTTTTATAGCAGTAAAGAATCATATGAAAATACTGTCTTGAAACTAAAACCAAGACTGAATAAGGCTAAATTCATACCAGGCACATTACAATACCATGCTATTATTCCAATTGATGAAAGTACATTGAAGCTCAAAAAAACCTCTTTAACTTCTGAATATCAAATCTTCCCGAGAAAAACTGTTAGAAAAAACATAGAAAAATTATCTGTACTGAGAAAAAAGCGTTAGTATAATTACTATATTGTTGTTAGCTATGAAACTCTGTTTTCTTTTTTTATAAAAAAGCCAATAAAATATTATTTTTACATTACAAAGAATTCGAAAGAACAGCTAAAGATTATGAAAGGTTATTAGGTAGCGAGGCAGGCCTAGTTTACGCGACGTCCCGCGCGACGGCCCGCGCGCAGAAGAGCCGTTGCGCTACCCTTTCACGTTCTATTTCTCGAAGAAAACATCCTGAGAAAATTATGAAAAAAATCATTTCCTATGTAAAAAATGCTCAGGTTTCGATCTAAATAGTAAAAAAAAAATATTAAAAATACACTTTTTGAGCTATAAGATGTTTTGTACTTTTTGAAGGTGAAAATGGAAAATTTCGGAAAAACTGCCTACACCATTGGAAAGCTGAGGAAAAAATACCGCGGAAACGCTTATAAAACAATTTTTTTAGTTACATTTTATCATAAACATGAGTTAGAAATAGCACGATTTGGCGCTCGCGCGCGGCGCTGGGACAGTTGACGTGAAACGCCTCATATAGAAACGATAAATTGATTTGGAGAAAGTTACGTGCCAATGAATTGGCAGTGGTTTTTTTTTCGCGAAACGAAGAGAATATAGGTTTTATCCGACGATAATCAGTCGATTTTTTTGCTAAGATATAACGAGTTCACACACACACACACACACACACACACACACACACACACACACACACACACACACACACACACCCACACAGACACACACCCACACCCACACACACACACACACACACACACACACACACACACACACACACACACACACACACACACACCCCCACACACACACACACACACACACACACACACACACGCGCACGCACGCACGCACCAAAAATAATTTTCTCAAAATCGACATAACATTTTTTTCTCGAAATTTTTTTTCGCCGTTGCAAAACTTCTTCTATGAGGAAGCAAAAAATACGTTTCGGCATGATTTTGAGTTGATGTATCCGACAAAATATGTTATTGCAATTGTTGTACGTTTCGCACGAAACAGTAATTATTACTTTCCACGTATAAGAAAACGTTTAAATCTGCGGCAGTAAGGTAAAAAGACGAAAGAAGTAAAAATTTCGTTATAAAAGTGGCCGCCAACGATCTGCCATATTGAATTTTCCAAAGCTACCGATGGAGCCTTAAAGTAAAATTAAACATTCCACCCCCAATCCAGATGTTCAAGTATATGCAAGTTCGTCAAGCCAATCTATATAACAATTATTCAAAATGAAATTTCTAAATTTCCATATTTTTCTGGGAAAAAGATACGATATTGAAAGAACCATAAGAGATTTTTACTTAAATATTTCAACGGTTTTGATCTTAATTGATGTGTCGAAGAAGAGGTAAAATTTATGCCGTTTCAGGACTTACGGGTTAACTCTAAGAGGAGAAATGACAAAACTACAAAGAGAAACAAAGTTCTGATTGAGAGGGTGTGTAATACTAAATTACATGAATAATCATATGAATTTTTTTAATAAGATAAAGCGCGTTGGACTTTTTTTCCTTCGCAACAGCTATTTGTAACCACTATTGTGTGTTACTATTTGCGATCACACTTTTATAAGAAGGGCGAGGAACAGAACCGTTGATTTGGGATCCAGTGCAAAAGAAATAAATTGAAGTAGAAAATTTAAATGACGCTTTCAGTATAACCAAAATATGTAATTTTTATAAACAGTTTTTCATTTTGTATGACAATGATTATTAGTATAAAAAATAAACACTTTTCCTCGCCATCCTGGTCGTTCTGTTTAACGGGATGTGTGATACCGACACAATTTTTCAACGAGTATATCTCATGACAGTACTAATAGAATTGCTTCAGAAAAATTCTGAGTATAGTATTTTACGGGGGGCGTGAAAATTGTGTTTTTCCAAATAAATGTTTAGAAATTTTTTAATTAAAAAAAAACTGTAATGTCGATAAGTAGGAATCTGCATTTTTGTCATTTTGATCCAATTTTTCAACGAGTATATCTCGTGACAGTAGTAATAAAATCGCTGGAAAAAAATTGTTGCGTGTATATATATATATATATATATATACACAGGTTGTTAAAAAACAACCGCATTGGGTATATATCACGTGAAAGAGCGAAAAATTCTAAGATAAAAAGTCCAATGAACCAACGCGATCAGATCGATAGATTTTCCATAATCGATTAATGAAAATTGCTCGATTAGACCAATGAGCGCGCGGCGCGGCGGCGCGGCCCCTTCCCCCACTCCACGCTCTCCGCCACCTCTTGCCGCTAACGCCGCGCGCTCATTGGTCTAATCGAGCAATTTTCATTAATCGATTACGGAAAATCTATCGATCCAATCGCGTTGGTTCATTGGACTTTTTATCTTAGAATTTTCCGCTATTTCACGTGATATATACCCAATGCGGTTGTTTTTTAACAACCTGTATAATGTTATTATCCAGGACCACTCAGGGTTTTCTGTAGTAAAAGCGGGTAAGGGCCCGCGCTGCGCGCGCGCCATTGTCTGCATTAAACATCCCTTTCAGTATTGGCTAACACCACGACGCCTGCGGCGCCCGCTTTAAGTTCCGCCGAATTTTACGTTGATTTCGAAAAAAAATTACGGAAAAAATGGTTGTGAAAGTAACCTTAAAGGTCCCCGAAACTACAGGTCAAGTCCTGGAAGTTAACGTTAGACATATGCAGTTTCCAGGACCAGTCCCCGAAACTAGCAAATGTCCTGGAAATTAACGTTACGTATAATGAATGTCCTTGATATATATATAGTATAGTATTTATATATACGGAGGGCGTGAAGGTTGTGTTTTTCCAAATCAATGTTTGAAAAGCTAATTTATTAAATAATGAATTTGGGTTAATTTTGAACTCCACATAGCCTTAATATTGAAATAATCCATAATGAACCATATTTCATATACATCTTTTCAATAGAATAAGGCGCGCTGGATTTTACTTAAAGTGATATCCTTCGCCGATAACCCTACATAACCACTATTCCATCATCCTGGACTCTGTTATTATTTATGAACTTCAATAAATTAATGTTGTGGGTGTTCGAAATAAATTGAGTTACACTTCTTCACAGGTTAAAGTTATATTGTATTCAGACATCTTTACAAAACATATTCACAGATATAATTACAAGTTACATAATTACAAATTATTGTTTATTATTATTGTTTGTAATAAACAAACGATATACATTACTTAAAATCATAAATAAGAGTTTATTAGCATTACTTCAAGTACAATTATCGTACCGAACTTACATCAATTATGGTACTTCTGTACCGGCTAGCAAACATTTATACAGTTCCGTAGGTTTCGGGCATGTCGAAATATGCGATACAAGCGATCTTGTTGTTTCACGCGCAGGCCAAATATTAATCTTCTATCTTCTGGAGTCTCACTCGTTCGTGACGCTGACGGCAAGGCTCCACCAGGACCCTCGGCTCGTTCGCAGTCATACACATACGCACACTTTTGCTCGCGACTCTACGAGAGCCTCGTCGAGCTTCGCGAAAACCAAAGTGCAGGAAGATAATAATTGGCGGAAGGCCGTGATTAACGACGTACAGTTAAACAAACCGGAGTATCTCGCTGACGACTATATCAACTATTTTAGCGCACGTGCGGCTAGTCTCGCGATTAGGCAGAGAGTGAGCGCCCTCTGCTCTGTCGCTCGCTCCGTCGGTGGTCGAAGCGATGTTGCCGAGTCGCACCTCGGCATGTCCTGCCGGTACAATCGGCGTCTCGGCTTGGCACTTTTCGATAGCAGCAGCAAGCTTTTAATGTGGCTGGGCCAGGGCCATGTACTGTGCAGCATTTATATGCCTCGAGACGTGCCTCATGTCCGGCTCGGGAGCGTCCGAGCTACTTGGCTTCACGCCTCAGGAACTGGTGATCCTCAGCTGCTGATGCGGGTGCGGGGCTCTGGCGACTCTCTCTTGTGTGTCCTCGGGACGCTCGTATTTCGCGCCTTTCGTGTAACTTGCATCGCCTCGGTACTCATACATGCTCTCATGCACACGCATTCATACGGCCGTATTGGTCCTAGCTTCGCCTTACCGGACTCTCGCCTACTATATATGTAACTCTCTCATAAGTTTTACCGTTAAATTTGTAGATAAGTTTGTGATGATGATCAAGTTGAGGCTTACTGGTGAATAATCACAATTGAATATTATTGATTCAATATGACTTGAAAGTTGCCGAGAAATAAGCGTGTCTAATGAAATCACTTATAGCCGCGCACACGAGACCCGATCAGCGCGAACATCCGTCTTGCTCGCCTCATGGTTGTCACCGAGGTAAATGTTGCCGGATTGAGCGCAACCGTGGGAATTTTAAATTGACTAATTCCCAAACGAAATCATTGTGAAAACCATTAAAATATTTTCTTGTTTATTATTGTGTTCATTTCGAAAACTGAAGAGGATTATATATTTATATATCCCTTACGACACGATATTTTACGTCACGCAATCTCACTTTCTTTTGCGCACCCCGATATACTGCCTACAATGTATCGCATCAAAATACGCACCGAATTTGGAAGGCGCCCAGCGCGAAAACTCACTCATACACACACACGATCATCGCTTGCCTGCCCGTTGCAAACTCGCTCTCGTCGCGGGGAAGTCCGCGTTTTCTGCTGTCTCGGGGACGGCGGCGATCATCACTTCACTTCGCGCGATAAGCCTCCACGCGGCCGCTGCCGCGAGGGCTTACTCCTGCCTCTTCCGTCCTTCACCGCTGAGAAGGAGAGAGACCACCACTCACGGCCACGAGGTTCGACGCAGATCACGTTAATTATTGTCGTGTGCCCGCCTCTGCACGTCTTGCAAAACTGTCTCCATACTTGCAATGTTAAGCACGTGACCCTCGTCACCTAGCGCTCGGCTCAGATGGACCTCGCGTCGTTGGCCCTTACTGCAACTCTCTCACTCGCTTCTCTCCTGGTCACCTGGTGCTCGCCTGTGCTGCTATCGCTTCTCACACCCGTACTTCTTGCACTCGCGTTTTTATCAACCTCCGATTGGTGTCACGCTCATACGGCTCTCGTTGCTCTCTGTCTTGCGACTTAGAGAAGAGTGACCGCCGGCCACCGCACTTTGGTCGCGTCGCTGGAGCCCGATCTGGTGCGTTCGTATCGCGGCTCGGTCGGTGTTACCGACGATTACGCCATACACAATTTTTGTTGCGCTGTACAATACTATACAAGGTACATACAAATTTAAGTTACAACAGTTGTGCCGTTTCACAATACTTAGCGACGTTCGCATCGTCGTACCCTTTTTATTTATTTTTCTGTTTCACATTTTAACATTATGCAAATATAAATTCATGACTAATGGTGTCATAAAGAGTATTCATAAAGAATATTTGTAAATTTTAGAAAAATTGTATTTCCTTTTTATCATTTTTTATTATAAAATATAGAAAAATGTTATTATAATAGAGTAAACATGATTTTCATTTTGGTGATTTATCATTTTCTTCTTTTTCTTTTATTCATTACTTTCGTTTTCATCGTTATTCGTCATTTTCTTTTTTTTTCTTTGGTCTAATAATAAATAATAACATTAGTTATATAACTAATATTTATTCAATATACAAATTTAAAATTTCACCTCATTTAAAAATATTCAGAACCCATTATCAAATTGTTTAGGTCCATTTTAGGATGATTTAACGTTTTTATGTGTTCTATCGATTTAATTTTTCAAATAAAAGTGGTTTCTGAAAAACAAAGAAACGTAATAATATAAATTATTATTAAATGATAATATGTATATTTACCGAATTCTTGTAGATCTCCCATTAAGGTAAATGGCCGTATTGTGAGACACTGGACCCTAAAAATGAGACACTTAAGAAAACATTAAATTCGGAAATAAATATTGCACATATTAAAAAAGAAAAAAATTTCATTAAAAGCATAACTTGTTAATGTATAAATGTGTATACTTGTATTTTATTTAGAAACGTTTAATATGGGGGGGGGGTATTTTGTTAGACAGTTAGATCTTCAGATGGATATTTTTTCAGAAAAAATAATATAATTTCTCTTGTTTTTTTTTTTTTTTTAAGATTTATATTATTCTAAATGAAAACTAATAAATATACAACGTGATATACTTATTTTTATTACTGTACATATGCTCACACGTGCAAAATGCCGAAACACGAATAAAAAAGTGTTTTGGCCAGTTATCAGACTTATCTTTTGTCTGAAAATGAATGACTAGAATGGATACTAAATACTAATACAACTATATATGAAAATGATTAAGCTAAAATTTAAACATAGAGAAACTTCACTATAGAAAAATAAAAACCACATACAGCTTATTAATGAGCGTTATAATAGCCTTAAACGGGTGTGAAAAATAGATCATTAAAAAAGCAGATAGACAAAATTTTAGAAAGCTCACTTTGATGAAGGAAAA
Source organism: Torymus aiolomorphi (assembly GCA_036365515.1). NCBI lineage: Eukaryota > Metazoa > Arthropoda > Insecta > Hymenoptera > Torymidae > Torymus > Torymus aiolomorphi. Next base: position 63,279,288 of record CM070877.1, on the reverse strand, counting down.
AAATCCGAAATGTATTATTTATCTCCGAACTACACTGCCATCTTGCGGACTATATTGAAGCAGTGAAGAGATACAAACTAATAATTTGAAATAAAATAGTACTGAAGTATGATAAAATTGACAATATTTACTTACACATAAATACAATAAAAATACATAATTATCTATAATTAATTTTTAATATAATAACTTGGATTTTTCAAACCTTTGAAAAATAGATAAGAAATTAAAAATTAATATAAAGTTGATTCTAAATGTTTTTTATATGGAAATGCAGAAAGCAGGTACATTTACATATTTAAACTTTCTTGCATAACCAATGTGCAGCAATGCAGTAATAAAAAAACATATTACATACAGTATGTTTCAAGAAGGTTTAAAAATTAGTATATTACGCACCTACGGAGGAAAAAACTTGGACAGTCCATAGGTCGTGCAAATTGCCACCCTCGCCTTCGGCTCGGGTTCGGCTCGAGTGACAATTTACACGTGCTCTGGACTGGCCAACTCTTTACATCCCTTGTTGTGTAATATACTATTTCAATAATGTTTGCTTCAAGACACAGATGGCGTCATAAGTAAGATAAGTTGATTCCAAAACAGTTTGCGTAATAGGTATATAACAAATTTTCTCAAAAGCCAATGATAATCAGTATGATGAATTAATTGTAATCATTTACTATATGAACATAAACTTAACTAACAAAAAAAAACATTAAAAATGGTTTGCAAAAAGCAAATATTCAGTTTTAACAATCGTAAAGGAATATTTTTGCATGTAGAAATAACTGGAGCAACATAAGTGTTACATCTACCAGTACTTCAACGAACGAAAACTAATAAATAAATCAGAAGTTATATGTACAAATAAAAAAAAGTCATGTATAGATCGTCGGCTTAGTGTAAAAAGCGGACACGTCGATTTTTCATTGGGAAAGCAGACACGTCGAGTTTTCGTTGAAAAGGCTGACACCTCGCGCCTGAATTTTGTTCTCTTTATAAAAAAGGTAAATTTGGTAAATGTATATAATTGAAGCAACAATACCAGAAAATACATAAATAGGGTACAGAGAGAGCCAGATGATTTTCCAGTGCCAATGGAGTTCAACTCAAATAATAGTCATTTAAACTCCGGCACAAAGTTGTACGCTTTTTTAACAAAAAATCGACCTGTCCGATTTTTGAACCAAAAATCGATGTGTCCGCTTTTCCACTAGGCGGACGAGATATAGTAATCCATAACGCTCTTGTTCTTTATAACTGGTTTTTGTTCACTGAGAAAAAGGCCGTCTGTAATTGGTACTGTATTGTATGGCAAAACTAGATATTGTTATTCTAACATAAACTTATTTTTTTGTTTTTTAAATAAAATATAATATGGAAATGATTTCAATATCGGTATAATTAAAAGAACTACAAATTATAATAATCGAAATATTTTTAAGTCAAGCATTTACGAAGAATTTCATTAAACGTGACAATATGATGATCGCTATATGGAGAAAACAGCCTTTATAATTCAAATTTTACTAAAAATATATATAATATTATTAAGTAACATATTGTAAGGTTTAAGCGCCCGAGTGTAGCGAGTAACGCCGTACCATCAAGAACGACTCATGAAACGTGTATCGTACATTATTGTATAGCACTGACTGCATAAATTTGCCATGTCACGCCTATCGGTGCAATAATGGTCAAGACTTGTGTCACGGATAGGCGTGACATAAATGCGGATTTATGCAACGCAGTGCTATAAAGGATTGGTATACAGTCAATTTCGATAGCATTGATTACGAATTACCAGAATTTCTAGACCAGAACAAAAGTCAGCTTTGGATTTGGATGGTATGGACATGGATATCGATTCATTTTTCTTAAATTCTTGATTCTTAATCTGCTATTTAATACCGTTTTATGTACGTTCAATAATAAGTGAGAACCAGCGACAGGCACGTGTAGTGCGCTAGTTAGAAGAGTACAAAAAAATAAATATGTACGTAATTGTTTTTCCCAATGATTAGACCGTTGAAAAAATTATATTGTTGCACACTTAGCAATTGTTAAAGCAAACCCCACTTGTAGACTACCACTTGTCGTTTTGTGATAAATATATCTTATGTGAATAAGTACGTCAAACAAAAAAAAATTAGCAATTTCCATTTACATGGAAGAATGTATATGTATTTACCCTGGTATATTGCCCGAAAGTAGTCATAACACTATAAACACAAGTCATTTATATTCAAGTTGTAGCGACCAGTTCTGGGCTGAATACGAAAAAGTTAAATAGAAACACATATGTAACTGCGAGTGGAATGGAAGAAAATGCTTTTTTGAATGAAGAGAATTCGCAGCAGCACCAAGCACGTATAGGATATCGCTCTCTTGTATCAAGTAGAATGCACGATATTTTTCAGTCCACGACGTAAACCATGTTTAGCCAGCAGGCTTCTCAGTAGTTGCATTTTTCATGTAATGAATTATTTTAAAAATATCAACTGCCTAAGCAATTACGCCATCTGTGTTCACCATTTTAATACTACTAGCAAGTTCAGGCGCGCTGCGCGCGCTCTTCCTTTACTTTGATTATACGATTAATATTGAAATATTATGAATTTAAAATTTATTTTACTTTTTAACATCCCGCGCAAATTTATCCAATATTCTTTATTGAAACTTGGATCATATTTATTTTAGATTATTCCTATAATACAAAAATTTGGAGGTTAGACATTTAACTGTTATCAGAACAGTATTTATAGTCCTTCATTGTTAACTACACATAACACTTTAATACTTGTTAGTTATACAAAACCAAATTTAAATTATTAATACTATTTATTTTATTTATTTATTTATTTATTTATTTAAGGAGGTTCAGTCATCACATCAAAATGCAGGGAATAATTTAGAATTTTTATATATTGTTCTTTAATTTGAAAGAAGATTACATGAATTTTTTCAGTATTTTTTATAAGCCATTTTTTCGAGAAAAAAATTCTTGAAAATCGAGTTTTTAGCATAGTCTCTTATGGGAGAGTGAGGTTATCTGACCTTTGAACATAAAAATCACTTATAAAAAAAGCAGAAATACAGTTAAAAAACCATCATTTTAATAGAAAAATAAACAAAGAATAAAAACGCAGAAGCATCTTGGTCGCTTATAAGGCATTTGGGAAAGAAGTAGGTGAAAACGTAAACAAAACGCCGAGTTCGTTGGCTGCGCGAGGGTGTGCGCGGTGAGCGGGGAGCGCCCGCGGGGAAAGAGGGGACGTCCCTAGTCTCACTCCGCAGCATGACACCCCTGAACCTCCTTAATCAGACAAATTACGACTTATATTTTGAGTTTAAATATTTCATAATTCCAAACTCTGTGGGTTTTATTTGGACCAATCAGCTTGTTTTTCTTATTTTAAAATAAATATTTCAATGCTATTTTGATTTAGTTATATTTTTTTTAATTTAAAATCAATTTCTTTTTAAAAAATTCAAATCTCTCAATCTCAAACAATTCACAAAGCAAATCTTGGCGCCTATTCTACATGGACCAATCAAAATCAAGCCTTTAGATGCTTCAACATGGCCGCTCATCACTTTTTTAAGAAGGGATGATTGCTATCCCTTTCAATGAAGAACTTAGATTGAAACTACAAAAAGCTGTCAATATAAACGCCATTTTCAATAGCTTCCTAAGCGACAAAAGCGCATATGCCATATATATTGGTGGTAGCAAAACATCGAAATCTATAAATGTATTGGCTCAGCTGGTATTTGTCCGCAGCTTAATATCAATAAAAAAAAGGTTACTCGAATGCACATCCATCTTTACGGCTGAGCTTTTGGCGATAAAAGATGCGCGTGAGATAACGCTAGAAAACAAACCATAGCTGCCTTATTTTCTCTGACTCTTTAAGTAGCTTGCAAAGCGTTAATTCCACCCAAGGGTCTGCAAAAACCAATCCTTACATTCTAAAAATAAATAATAAATACAATCAATTTTTGCGTGAGAAGGACTGACGTTTTCATAGAATTTTTCTGGATCCCTTCTCATGTAGGAGTCAGAGGGAGTGACGACACTGATTTTTTCGTCGAAAGCGCAACTTCAAATGATACTTATGATTAACAATTAATTAGGAAAAAATTCATGCTTCTCGAAACATTTGAATGAAATAAATGCTCTAGTAATTTATTACATGTATGTCTTATTTGTTTTTATTATTGATTTTATATTAACTTACAGAACATATAATTTAAAAAATTCTTACAAAAAACTTAAATATTAAAATCAATTTTCAAAAATTCTTAAAATAGACTGCGCTTGGAGACGACAAAGTGGACATTTCAACGTCGTTTCAAAAATTCGACGCGCACACGTTTCGCAGCAGCAAAAATGCCCACATGGGCAAAGGCGAATGACCTCTACATCCCGAAACAAACCATACAACCTGGAACTAAAAAGAAAAGTTAGATAATTCGGCGAAAAATAATTCAATTATGTATTCTATCTTAACTCAAATAGGTAATATATTGCTATGTCATGGTCAAATATTTTATTTTAAGACTGAAGAATACAATTTATTTGAACACGTATTAACTTCTTGATAATGGATTAACTCGACTCAAAGCGACTCGATTCGTTTCTAAACACGGTGACATGTGTAGTCAAGCTTTATGGGTCCGCATCTTATATTGTGGGATCTTGCAGTACGCGGGGCCTTACACCAGTCTTGACGAATACTAAGTGTATGTTGCCCAAGACTAAACATTTATTTCTGCGTAAGGATCTTATACCACATAAAGATATGTATCACGCAAGCTTGTCATCCTTCCGTGTCAATGAAACTTATAATATATATATATATATATATCTAAAGGGGTTTATAAAGCCCGTTTTTTTATATATAGGGGTTTATCGAGCCCGATTTTGATTATGCGGCCCGGGCTTCATAATATTCCTAAATACATATAGGGGTTTATGCGGCCCGACCTAGAGTCTATAACCCCAGGGTCCATTATTTCTTTAGTCACTTTCTATAGGGAACTCTGGGCTGTAGGTACTAATATACAGTGTTGGGCCTCATAAACTCCGATAAGCATATATATATATATATATATATATATATATATATATATATATATATATATATATATATATATATATATATAGAGAGAGAGAGAGAGAGAGAGAGAGAGAGAGAGAGAGAGAGAGAGAGAGAGAGAGAGAGAGAGAGAGAGAGAGAGAGAGAGTCTGTGTGTGTGTATTAAAATTGTATTATCTTTTAACGCAGGAGTAGCCGTGAGCCATTCAACTTATAAAAGAAATGAACACACTACTTTATCTTCACTGAACGTTTCAAAATAATTGCAATCAAAAAACAAATTATACTTAAAATTAAAATATTAACGAATAACGATAAGCAACATTTTATTCAACTCGGCTGAGGAACAAATACATACTTATCGTCGCTAATAAAATCTATAAATACTACTTATCATGTTCAATTATATTATTATAGTTTAGTTTTGATTATTTAAACAACATAATAAAAAGCCTATTTTAACTTAAAATGGACATGTGTATTCTTAAACATAGGAGAAGCTATAGCTTTTTCAACCTGATACGGGAATAAGCGTATTGCTTTATCTCGACTAAATATTTAAGAGCAAGTGTAATTATTATAAAAGAATCTGTCGTGTGGTGTGGAAAAGAGCTAGTCGGTGCCAATGCCGATAAAACAAAGTTGAGTACTCTGACTATTGTATATCTACGTACTTTATATATATATATATATATATATATATATATATATATATATATATATATATATATATTTCTGGAAAGGGGTTTATAAAGCCCGTTTTTTTATATATAGGGTTTTATCGAACCCGATTCTGATTATGCAGCCTGGGCTTCACAATATTTCTAAATATAGGGGTTTATGCGGCCCGACCTAGAGTCTATAACCCCAGGGTCCATTATTTCTTTAGTCACTTGCCATAGGGAACTCTGGGCTGTAGGTACTAATATACAGTCTTGGGCTACATGAACCCCGATAAGTGTGTGTGTGTGTGTGTGTGTGTGTGTGTGTGTGTGTGTGTGTGTGTGTGTGTGTGTGTGTGTGTGTGTGTGTGTGTGTGTGTGTGTGTGTGTGTGTGTGTGTGTGTGTGTGTGTGTGTGTGTGTATATATATATATTCTGATACTCTCATCTCATCATATTGCAATACTTATAAATTTAACTGTAATCTACGTATCTATGTAATAAATTCTAAACTTGCTTATGTACATGAAATTGTTACGAGTAGAAGCTTATGCGCCTTTAACAAGATTTAACAAAATATTATTATTCTGTGCACAAAAAACTTATTTATTTACATTCTTACATAATATTAATTTTTAATGGCGCTCAACGGGTTTTAATTGATAAATTATATATTAACGAATTTTATGTACCACACCCGGAGATATAAACTAACGTGGTTTTATGATCAGGTTCAATATTATAATTAGATGAAGGTATTTCTGCTTAAGTAAAATAATGTTTAATGGGAATATGTTTCACCTTAAAAAGACTCAACACCTCAACGTTGAAGAAATATCGTTTTCTTTAATATATCTTATAAAAACTGAAGTATGTAATAAAGAAATGTAATAAACAAGTAAACAATTGCTTGACGAAAGGTAAAAGGTATTTTTGAGGAGATGCAAAGGGTAATAGATAAAAAAATGTCAAATCTACAAAAATGTACTGTTTTAAAAAGATAGAAACTCGGAGAAGTGGCGTGTCGCAATACACTGAGAAAAATGAGACGTCAGAATAGCGTAAAACTACCGTCAAAACTGCCATAGGACAATTAAGGTTAGAACTGCACAGCGCTCCCGATAACAGCCTGAAAGTCGGACAAAAACAACAGAAGCCAAGTTGTCAACAATCTTAGTTGTCCTATCGCAGTTTTGACGGAAGTTTTAAGCTGTTCTGATGTCCCATTTTTCTCAGAATACCCAAAGATTTAAGGTGGTTCTATGGGCAGATATAGTACTTAATTATAAAATATTCTACAATGAATTGTTCTCATGCTGCAAAGTGGGAACCTATATAGTATCATAGACCGGTACTTTAAGTTACGGAACAAATTTTTTTACCGAAATTTCAGTACTAACAAAGTAGATATCATCAATGTAAAGAAAAATGATGAAACAAATCGCTTTAATCATTTTCAGTTTTGCTTCAATTTCAATTTTTAGCACGTCATTTTCATCTTTGTGTGATTTCATTACGAGGTATAGCGGATCAAATTAAAAAATTTTTAAAACCTCAAAAGTTACAGGCTGTAGTTTATTAAGTTTGGCTCGAATTCATACCAGAGTCGTACAAAACTTGATAAACAATTGCCTGTAACTCTTAAGATTTAAAAAATGTATTAAATTGATGCACGATTCCTCGTAATGAAATCCAAAAAAGATGAAAATGAGTGTACAAAAATTGAAATTGAAGCAAAAGTGAAAAAGATAAAAGCGATTTGTTGCATCATTTTCTTACATTGACGATATCTACTTTATTAGTACTAAGATTTCGTAAAAAAAATTTTTTCCGTAACTTAAAGTACCGGTCTATGATACTATATGGGTTCTCACTTTGCAGTATCAGAATAATTCATTGTAGAATATTTTATATTTAAGTAATATATCTGCCCATAGAACCATCTTAAAGGAGAATTTAATTGGTATTTATGGTACACCGTCCAAAAAATGTCCCGGTTAATAATGGTGCAATCTCTGTTCCTCAGATTTTCTTTTCATAAACGTTAATTAAAATCTTCATTAAAAATCATAAAACATTACCTCAAAAAAATTACATTATTGATTTTGGTCCGTCTGTATAGGAATTCCCAAATCCAGTTGTTCTATAAGTGATTAATGGGCTAGATGGCTTCACAGCAGGAAATATTTAGACTCAGTGGACGACATAACTTCATATTTGATATATTCTTTGGATTTATAATGTTATATTTTGGTAAAAACATTTATTTTGTTTTATTTTAGAATAATTATTTTTGTAAATCATTTGCATTTTTTGAAATCTTTTTTCAAAATGTAATTTTTATACTTATTATAAATCCAAAGAGTCACATGTAGTATATTACACAACAAAGGATGTAAAGAGTTGGGCAGTCCAGAGCACGTGTAAATTGTCACCCGAGCCAAAGGCGAGACATACATGTGCTCTGGGGTGACCCTCTTTATCCCCATGTTGTGTATACGATTTTCCGGCGGTTAAATCTTCCAGACCATAAATCAGTTATCGAACAACTGGATTTGGGATCTGATATACGAAGGGATCAACATCAATCATGTCAGTCTTCTGATGTTATGTCTTACGATTTTTAATTAAGGTTTATATTCATTTACTAGGTTTGATTTATTAAAATAGAATTGAGGAACAAATATCGCTTCATTATTAACGTAAAAAATTTCAAATAAGAGTTTTTTTAATAAATAGTGGGAGAACGAGTGTGACATGTCAATCATCGAACCATCATAAATAAGGACTTCTGAATAAGTAACGTACGTATTGTTAAACAGTTAGATAATTTATTAAATTATATTCAAATGAAGAAAATTATCATGTATTTATAATCTAAAACTCTTAAGTTTTCAAATAAGCTAAATAACACCTTTTAAAATGATTGAATTTCCTTATAATAGATAAACTAACTAGTCAAGTGTTCTTGTTGCTTCTATTGAAGTAAATAAGCGCATTAAATTAAATTTAACAGTAACAGAGAGATCCGATGAGAGATAGAGAGTAACAAATGCTACCAAACACATGATGTAACCCTAAAATATATTTCACTAAAACATTATCCTGTTATAATGAAAAGGGGAAGAAAATGTAACATGCGTTTTTTACGTAGATATAAGAGAGACATAATTATACAGTGTGTGCAGGTTAGCGGGAGTGGCACTCGTTGAGAGAGAGACAGAGAGAGAGAGAGAGAGAGAGAGAGAGAGAGAGAGAGAGAGAGAGAGAGAGAGAGAGAGAGAGAGAGAGAGAGAGAGAGAGAGCTGCGTGAAAGGTATATGTAATAGAAGGAACTTATGCTGTCTCTCTAACACATGTGCGCAAACATGGTTAAAGGTGCCACTCTCGCTAGCCTGCATCCGCAGTCTATCTCTTTTATATGTCTAGGTTTCTCTTAGAAAATGAATGCCCCACTCTCCCCTACAAACTTGAATATTTTTCGCGGATATTTGTCTAGTAATATTTTCTTCATTGTTACAATGTATATTACCTGGATTTTCTAGAGCAACAGCTTGATTATGTCCCTCATCAGCAATGTCATCGACAGGAGGTGGGATAACATCGACTTCGTTGAGATTAGGCTCGTCAGCTAAATCCACTAGCTGGATCATGGGCAGAATTGCTTCAACGATTCCTTCGTCGATTTTAGGTCCGGCAGCTAAATCTACTGGTTGGATGATGGGCGGGATAATGTCGACGATTCCTTCGTCGATATTAGGTCCGGCAGCTAAATCCACCACGTGGATCAAGGGCGGAATAACCTCGACGATTCCTTCGTCGAGGTTAGGCCCCGCAGATAAATCGACTACATCGATAGCGGGTGGGATGACTTCTGCGATTTCTCTGCCCGTGCCTCCTCTAAATCTGAGATTTCTACCACCCCTTTCGGCATTCCTAGGCCTTCTCTGCCTTCTACGCCTTGCCCGCCTGCGGCGAACCCCTTGAGGCACATCTGCAAGTAAGTAAAACATTTTCTCTAAGCAAATAATATACAAAAAGAAATCATCTTTGGTGCAAAAAAGTACTAACCTTCAATATTTTCGATTGCCTGGACGGCGGCGGCCTGCTGTTCGTCTGAATCAAAACACAATTAAATAATACTATTTAATTAAAAAATGCTATCTTTAATATATTGTACAAAATACTTACTGTTGTCTGGCTCGTCATCTTCTTCTACTTCCATTGGTTCTTCCTGGAGTAGTCTATTCTGTATCTCAATTCTTTCATTCACTCGAAATGCCGCAATGATTCGAAAATCGAAATCTGGATCAATCCCTAAATAAAGAAAAAAAACATGTAAATTAATATTCAAGTCGTTAATAGTACTTTTCGATTTAATTAATGAAACATGTAATGTTTAAATTTCTACGTTAAATTTCAAAATGTTATAATAGCGAGTAGTTTTGATGTGTAATCAAATAAATAATAATATAAAAGAAGGCTAACCTCGATTATTTATCAATAATTGCCCTTGGAAGCGGTGTTCCAGTTCCAATATCTCGCCAACGGCTTCTTCGGTGAGGGATTCAAATCTTTGCAAATAATTTCGGCCAATTAAATTGGCCCCAATTACAAAAAACTGTTGCGACGTTATATCTCGCAAATACAACATACGTCAAGCTGCATTAAAAATAAAAATATTGTATAAAATGTCATAAATCAATTAATAAATTTGATTTAAATTTATAGCCAAAAGGCTACTGGACAACATCAAAATAAAAATACACCATAGTGGAATGATGATTGTAAAAAAGCTATAAAAAATTCCAAAAAAGGATCTTAATAAATACAAAAGAAATAAAGCTATGGAAAATAAGATAGAATTTCAACGCTCCAAGGCGGTGGCAAGAAGAACGATTAAAGTTATAAAAAGTCCTGGCTATGATTTCTACAATCTATAAATTATCAATTACCTAGCCCTAAAGTATGGCAAAAAATAAAAGCAAGAAAAAGACGTAAACAAGCATCCATTTTCTACTTTAAAAGAAAAAAATTCAATAGAAATTGCTTGTATCATTGCACATAATTTTGTATAAAACTCTAGTGACAACAACTACAATCACACATTCTTACAACATAAAAATTAAATCTAAAATAGACCAACAGAAATAGACATTAACATAATTAATAACAACAAATCAAGAATAAACAACGAAATGACAATGAAAGAATTAAAAATGGTAATTGACTCCAGCAAGAATTCAAGTTCAGGACCAGATGTAATATCCAACATATTGCTTAAAAAATTACCGGAAAACAACCATGTAATAACACTACTGAATCGATATAATTTAATGGAGACAAAATAGTTATTCCCAAAGAAATGGAAAAAAGCAATAGTCGTGCCTATATTAAAACCAGGAAAATTTAAATTCAATAAAAAAAAACTACGGGCTCATCTCCTTAACCTGAAAATATAATAAACAAAAGACTACGTTTGTAACTTTATACTCATAAAATTATTAATAAACACCGCAGTGGATTCCGCGAAAATTATTCGACCACCGATTGCCTTTTAACACTAGATACCCATATGCACGAAGTGTAGTATACGAGACTGATTAATAGTATACCAAGTGAAAGCAATATGATGCCTCTATCTGAATGAGAAAATAATGAAAAAAGAAGTAAATCACCTCTTTGCAGTTGCTGGTTTCGATAAGCCGTTTCAAAACGCGGTGGCCGGCGCACAGCATTGCCTCGTTCCAGAGCGGTGAAATCAACCCTATTCTGTTGCATAATTCGTTTTAGTTTGCCTGACAAAAGATTAAAAATGTAAAATACACAACTTAAATTATATTCAAATAATATAAAACAGGATATAAAAAATTACAGAAAAAATCCCATGGCGTCGGGTGGACCCCCAAACGATGCAGCAAGCGGCTATGATAAGCTTCGTTGCTATTGTTGGTTCTGTTTGGAATACCAAACATAGAGAATCCACTTGTAGATATTTTTCCAATCCAAAAGTTTTGAAAATAATTGATGAAATTTGTGAATCTCTACCTGGCATTTCTAGTGAGACGTGCACACAGGTCTTCAAATGCAACTATTATCGAATCCTCTGGTAGAAAAGCTAGCGCCATCATTTTTCTGGTGAAAACGTTCGCTGCTTCATTATCTTCAATAAAGTTAGTTAGTTGCAAATCCTTTAATTTTGCAAGTATTGCCTCTGCACACAATAAAAATTATAAATAAATTCGTAGATAAAAATTATATATTTAAGATCGGATATTGAAATGATTATCAAATTAATTTGAAAAATACTCCACTCACTCGGCAATAATGGAAGTGGCAACCTGCCACAAAAACGCCGTCGAATACATTATTAATGGCGTTTCGAAGACCCAATTCAAAATCGGCCATCACAAGCATGAATCGAGCCTCTGGCATCAGCCTCCGAATTCCTCGTCAAACCGCTGTATAAGAGACCTCTGTTTTCCGGCTCATCAAAATCCATACTAAGGGAAGAACCTGTAAAAATGCATGAAAACAATAGATGTTAAAAATATTAAGATATTACTCGAAACAGGTTATATCTACTTGAGAAAATGACTATGCCCATGAAACACGCCCATCAACGTTATTAGCTGGTACGTTTCATCCATATTAGGTGTTGTTTGGAACGTTCCATCAATGAAATATTGTGTAACGTACCCTTGAATAAAATTCAAAAATTGCTGGTCCGAGAGCATAAGATGCGAATTAATATTGCCGTCCGTGATCAAATGACTTTGGAGTTCACCACTGTGGTATTGGAGAAGCAGGTTGTTAGCAGGGTCGACTAACTGAAAGGAAAATTCCAGTAATGAATTGGGTTGGGCCGGATACACCGCGCGTCTCCATGACTTCATCGACGGCCGTAAAGTGTTGAACGGCACCAACGCAGCAGCTTCCGGATATCTGAGATCGTAAAGGAAGTTATTGGAGAAGAAGCTAAAATACTTTAACTATAGTAATAATGATTAATTCCATTAACGCCATTGTGTCGTAAAGATCTCGCAATCGATAGTACTGCCGTTGTATTTTGGTCCTTATTGCGTCTTTAAAATGCGCAGTCACAATTGCGTTGTCATCCGGAATGCACGCCGCACTGTGCGGGTTTGACTCGACGATTTCGTTGATGTTTGTCAAATCCAGCTTCGGAGTGCCGAAACAAAATGATACATTTTTACACTTGAAGTACCTAGAAAACGCAATAGAAGTTGAAAACAATAGATAGTATCCTGTGGAAGTAAGGAGAAGAAATCAATCAATGATGTTATAAAAAGAAAAAAAAAATGATATTAATAGCATTGTTTATGAAATCAATCCATTTACTTTAATCGCAAAAATTTGTTAGACCAGAGCTCGTAGAACATAGACATGGCCTATTGCCAATGTAGAACAAGTCAGCGCCCGCTCGCTGCGGCAAGCGACGGCCGGTTATTGCCAATAGGGCGTGCGCTCACGGTTGGCGCGCGTGATCGTGCGCCACGCGCTTCATTGCGGGCACAGCCGAGCCCCAGCGCGTGGGCGCGTGCGCAAAACTCGTGTTACCAACGTAAAACAAGTCAGCGCCTGCTTGCAAGAGTGAGCGACGACCGTTTTTATGTTGGCAATCGGGCTGGCGCAAGCCCATGCGCTGGCTCACGGTTGCCCATCCGCACGCCTACGAGCGCGTTCACGTGAAAAATGCGCATGTAAACCGGCTCGTGATGGTCAACAAAAAACGGCTTTGGTTCTCAGAATTCTTGCTTTCGAAATTTTGTATGACGCACGACCTAGTAACAACGTTTGCATTAATAGTTTCTTTTTTGCCTTTAATAACCACAGATTTCGTTTTTTATACGCGAAGAAAGTCCGACATTTGTGTTCTCTAAAATAATTTCTTTCTCATAGATTTTATATTAAGAATCTAAGCGTGTTTGAGATACCTCAAATACGTAGAATTTGCCCTTTTCTATGCCTTATACAATATGAAGTACATTCGAAAATTTGACTGGCACGCGACCTAATAACAACGTTTCCATTAACAGTTTATGTTTTGCTTTTTATAACCGCATATTGGTTAAACCGTAAATTTCATCTTTTCTACGCGAAGAAAATTGAACATTCATGTTCACTAAAATAATTCTTTTCGCATCGTTTTTACATTAAGAACCGAAGCGTCTTTTATTAACTATAAGACGCATAAAATACATAAAATTTTGCCTTTCTATAACTTTTGCAATATTAAACATTTAACTGTGTGTACTTACACTATGTTGCCTTGCGTCCTACTCGTCATGTAAATCCTTCCATTTTTGATTCTCTGGTGCAGTGGAATCATGATTTTTAATCAAGTCTGTTATCCACGTAGATACGGAATACCGGCCGCTGTCGCTGAGAAGACGCGAGTAATATTAACCCCATGTACAAAGAAGATCGACTGAATGACGATAAAGGTAACGGAGGTATCGTGTAGTAGTTCAACCGCGAGCGGCGAATCAGGGGAGGGGGAAACGTTGGTCACGTGATCTAACGCGCATGGATTGATACACGGGAAAAAGTAGGTCGGGGTTAAGCCGATGCACGCAGCAGCGCCATCTCAGATTAGCATGTGCGTGCGCGACTTTAAACGCACGAGAGAGTGCCCCGTTTGACGATCTGCTCAGGGACTCACGTTGATGTATTTCACGGAAATTGATATTTCTTATGTTTACATTCATAATTATATTATATCTCTATATATTACAAATTTTCATATGGGTAAAAAAGATTACAGCTGTAGTGTTTCTTAGTCTGAACTCCTCTCAGTCATATGCATACACCGATTTCTTTTAAACAAGCTCTAAAACGGACATCAAAATAATTTGTAAGCAGACAAGAATTTTTCGTTAAATGTGCCCCGGTAACATTTTCTTGAATCTTGACTGAATAATTTATTCATTCTTACTCAGAGAAAAATATTAAATTAAATATTAAAATTTTTTGTAATTTATACAAAACATAATTATGCATACTTGTGACTAAAAATACTAAATATATTCAATATACCGTTGGCAAAAGCGCATATTACAAGCTATCTCATTATATTGCTAATTATATATACAAGAACAGTCGGCGGGAATAACAAATTATTTAGTTAAGTTAATAGTTTATGTTGCTAACTGAACTGATTTGATCATATATTTGAACATATATAAAAAGGAGAGAATTTAAGAGGAAATGAGAAAATTTATTCTATGCCTCTTTCAGCATGTCTCATAACTGTCATCTATAACATTTAATTTGATTCGATGATTTAAATAATAAATACCGCTTGATTTTTAACTAAACTAAAATACTCATAATTATTTGAGAACTTGATAAAAATTATCGTTCGAGTAATACAATAGAAATATACAAAACATACTTTATATTCATAAAGTTCCATAACTGCTGAAGTTGTTATATCTGATAATTGATTTTTATCAAATTCATTCTCAAGTTTTGAGATGAATGTATCAAGTCTTCCCTCTTGGGCCATTGAAAACAGTGGTAATTTTTCATGTGTATGATGGCTTATTAAATTTTCCGAGATTTTTGTAGTTGTTGTCTTTTCTTGTACTAATACTAAAGGCTCCAATTCTGTCATGGAACGCGCGACAGCAAAAATACTTAAAAAAATATCATGCACTGTAAAAAAACTTACAACAAAGTTTCGGAATAATTTATCTCATAAAAAAATTTATTTTACCATTCCTGTGAAAATCCAACAGTAGAAGTTTATTGAAGAACTTTCGTGTCGACATCAGTATTACCAGTAAATAATGCTATAGCCATTATCATTTGCAATTGTTTCTTCTGTAATGCTTCTGTATAGAGTGTTAACCAATGTGTATTATTAGTAGCTAAGTCTGTTATGAGAGCTAATCCATGAATATAAAAATTTGTCGATGGTTCCTGCAAAAATTTCCACTTGTTAAAATCGCAATCACATTATATCATATTTTTAATTATTACATTTTCTATAGCTTATACTAACATGAATAAGATTTTTTGACTTTTGTAATAATTCTGAGTTATTACAACGAAGTATTGTTTTCAGTAAAGTCCGCATATTTTGTACTGCAAATACTTCAAATACTTTTGTTCTTATAGAAGGAGTCTTGACTAGCTCTTGAAAATGTTGCACCAGTTCTGACAAGTTTTTCTCTATTTCGAAAGTTTTTTTTTCGTAGTCCCCACCCATATCATCATCTTCCTTTTAAATTATAAGTGTCAATACTAATAAGTCTAATTCTTCTAAAACTTCTGTATTATTTCTTGTTCTTCGAGAATCAACAACAATAGTTCTAATAAGGGCTAATGCTTTTGAACCAACCTACGTAATACACAGTTATTATCCATTTATTAAAAGAAAGTTTTAAAGTATTTAACACGTAACTTACATATTCTATAGCGACCCATGATGTAGCTGCTTTAATAATTACTGGATATATTTGCACTAAATTTGTTACTTTTAATTTAACCAATGATAGTAAAAAATCCATAACAAGACTTACACATTCTCTATTAGAAACACCTTTTATCGTTTCCAAAATATTTTTTACATTTTCTGAATAACTAAAAAAAATGATTGAATGATTAACTGTACTAATCTATTAATAATTATTTAATTAAAAATAATAATACACTCACTTTGGTAAAGATAAAAGAACTGTTTTAAAACGTTCATTTTGTTTAATATCGTCAAAGAAATCTATTATGTGTCTTAATAAAAGTACATCTTCATTTTTTAAAGTTGGAAATCATTCAATATTGTATAATATAATACATATTATATAATATAATACAAATATCAATTTGTAAAAGTAACTGCTGCAACATCTAAAATATACGTGTCTATGATGTCACTATTTGAGTGCTCCAGAATAATTAATAATTTGCAACATTGCACACTTATGCTAATATTCTGTCATCGAGTTCTCACTACACTTTGTAGAAATGTTTTTGTATTAACACTACACAGTTACACGTATACCGCAGGCAAATTTTTATAACATAAATTAACCAATACTACATCTAATGAAAGTGTAATAACTTCTTCTTCACTAGATTGAGTTACCCATTGTGATAAAGTTATTATTAGATATGGTAAATGTGCTTCTTGCCATGAGATTTTGATCCCATAAGTTAATTCTTGTAAAAGTTTCAAGGCTCTTATGCGTTTTTCTGATGTTAAATTTGCCTAAAAGAAAAAATGAAAACATTGAATATTGGACTGAAAATTATCAAGATAATTTTAAAATAATAAAAAAATAAAAGTAGCTTTTTTTCGTAATCTCCACCCATATCATCTTCCTTTTGAATTATAAGTGTCAATACTGATAAGTCTAATTCTTCTAAAACTTCTGTATTATTTCTTGTTCTTCGAGAATCAACAACAGTAGTTCTAATAAGGGCTAATGCTTTTGAACCAACATACTTAATACACAGTTATTATCCATTTATTAAAAGAAAGTTTTAAAATATTTAACACGTAACTTACATATTCTATATGGCCCCATGATGTAGCTGCTTTAATAATTACTGGATATAATTGCACTAAATTTGTTACTTTTAATTTAACCAATGAAAGTAAAAAATCCATAACAAGACTTACACATTCATTAATTTCTTTTAGTTATTCAGAAAATGTAAAAAATATTTTGGAAACGTTAAAAGATGTTTCTAATAGAGAATGTGTAAGTCTTGTTATGGATTTTTTACTGTCATTGGTTAAATTGAAAATAACAAATTTAGTGCAATTATATCCAGTAATTATTAAAGCAGCTACATCATGGGTCCCTATAGAATATGTAAGTTACGTGTTAAATATTTAAAAACTTTCTTTTAATAAATGGATAATAACTGTGTATTACGTAGGTTGGTTCAAAAGCATTAGCCCTTATTAGAACTATTGTTGTTGATTCTCGAAGCACAAGAAATAATGCAGAAGTTTTAGAAGAATTAGACTTATCCGTATTGACACTTATAATTTAAAAGGAAGATGATGATATGGATGGGGATTACGAAAAAAAAACTTTCGAAATAGAGAAAAATTTGACAGAACTGGTGCAACTTTTTCAAGAGCTATAGAAAATGTAATAATTAAAAATATGATATAATGTGATTGCGATTTTAACAAGTGGAATTTTTTGCAGGATCCATCGACAAATTTTTATATTCATGCATTAGCTCTCATAACAGACTTAGCCACTAATAATACACATTGGTTAACACTCTATACAGAAGCATTACAGAAGAAACAATTGCAATGATAATGGCTATAGCATTATTTACTGGTAGTACTGATGTCGAGCCTAAAGTTCTTCAATTAACTTCTACTGTTGGATTTTCACAGGAATGGTAAAATAAATTTTTTTATGAGATAAATTATTCCGAAACTTTGTTGTAAGTTTTTTTACAGTGCATGATATTTTTTTAAGTATTTTTGCTGTCGCGCGTTCCATGACAGAATTGGAGCCTTTAGTATTAGTACAAGAAAAGACAACAACTATAAAAATCTCGGAAAATTTAATAAGCAATCATACACATGATAAATTACCATTGTTTTCAATGGCCCAAGAGGGAAGACTTGATACATTCATCTCAAAACTTGAGAATGAATTTGATAAAAATCAATTATCAGATATAACAACTTCAGCAGTTATGGAACTTTATGAATATAAAGTATGTTTTGTATATTTCTATTGTATTACTCGAACGATAATTTTTATCAAGTTCTCAAATAATTATGAGTATTTTAGTTTAGTTAAAAATCAAGCGGTATTTATTATTTAAATCATCGAATCAAATTAAATGTTATAGATAACAGCTATGAGACATGCTGAAAGAGGCATAGAATAAATTTTCTCATTTTCTTTTAAATTCTCTCTTTTTTATATATGTTCAAATATATGATCAAATCAGTTCAGTTAGCAACATAAACTATTAACTTAACTAAATAATTTGTTATTCCCGCCGACTGTTCTTGTATATATAATTAGCAATATAATGAGAGAGCTTGTAATAAGCGCTTTTGCCAACGGTATATTGAATATATTTAGTATTTTTAGTCACAGGTATGCATAATTTTGTTTTGTATAAATTACAAAAAGTTTTAATTTTTAATTTAATATTTTTCTCTGAGTAAGAATGAATAAATTATTCAGTCAAGATTCAAGAAAATGTTACCGGGGCACATTTAACGAAAAATTCTTGTCTGTTTACAAATTATTTTGATGTCCGTTTTAGAGCTTGTTCAAAAGAAATCGGTGTATGCATATGACTGAGAGGAGTTCAGACTAAGAAACTCTACAGCTGTAATCTTTTTTACCCATATGAAAATTTGTAATATATAGAGATATAATATAATTATTAATGTAAACATAAAAAATGTCAATTTCCGTGAAATACATCAACGTGAGTCCCTGAGCAGATCGTCAAACGGGGCAGTCTCTCGTGCGTTTAAAGTCGCGCACGCACATGTTAATCTGAGATGGCGCTGCTGCGTGCATTGGCTTAAGGTAATGTGTACTTACCGACAAATTTTAGAATGTCTATTTCTTTTGCAAATAATAATAAAATTACTAACAAAAAAAATTGAGCATAGTATTTACATACACGGAGCGCCTGAAAGAATTGCTTTTCCAAATAAACGTTCGTATGTTTATTAATTAAATAATGAAATTGGGTTGATTTTGAGGTTCACATCGCCTTAACCCCTACCTACTTTTTCCCGTGTATCAATCCATGCTCGATAGATCACGTGAGCAACGTTTCCCCCTCCCCTGTTTCGCCGCTCGCGGTTGAACTACTACACGATACCTCCGTTACCTTTATCGTCCTTCAGTCCATCTTCTTTGTGCATGGGGTTAATATTATTCGCGTTTCTCAGCGACAGCGGTCGGTATTCCGTATCTTCGTGGATAACAGACTTGATTAAAAATCATGATTCCACTTCACTAGAGAATCAAAAATGGAAGGATTTACATGACGAGTAGGACGCAAGGCAACATCGTGTAAGTACGCACAGTTAAATGTTTAATATTGCATAAGTTATAGAGAGGGAAAATTTTATGTATTTTATGCGTCTTATAGTTAATAAAAGACGCTTCGGTTCTTAATGTAAAAACTATTCGAAGAGAATTATTTTAGTGAACATGAATGTTCAATTTTCTTCGCGTAGAAAAGTTGAAATTTATGATTTAACAAATATGCGGTTATAAAAAGCAAAACATGAACGGTTAATGAAAACGTTGTTATTAGGTCGCATGCCATTCAAATTTTCGAATGTACTTAATATTGTATAAGGCATAGAAAAGGGCAAATTCTATGTATTTTACGTATCTCAAACACGCTTAGATTCTTAATATAAAATCTATGAGAAAGAAATTATTTTAGCGAACACAAATGTCGTACTTTCTTCGCGTAGAAAAAACGAAATCTGCGGTTATTAAAGGCAAAAAAGAAACTGTTAATGCAAACGTTGTTTTTAGGTCGTGCGTCATACAAAATTTCGAACGGCAAGAATTCTGAGAACCAAAGCCGTTTTTTGTTGACCATCACGAGCCGGTTTACATGCGCATTTTCCGCGTGAACGCGCTCGTTGCTATTAGGTCGTGCGTCATACAAAATTTCGAACGGCAAGAATTCTGACAACCAAAGCCGTTTTTTGTTGACCATCACGAGCCGGTTTACATGCGCATTTTTCACGTGAACGCGGTCGTAGGCGTGCGGATGGGCAACCGTGGGCCAGCGCATGGGCGTGCGCACGCCAATCGGGCGTAAAACCGGTCGTCGTTCACTCTTGCAAGCAGGCGCTGACTTGTTTTACGTTGGTAACACGAGTTTGGCGCACCCGCCCATGCGCTGGGACTCGGCTGTGTCCGCAATGAAGCGCGTGGCGCACGATCACGCGCGCCAACCGTGAGCGCACGCCCTATTGGCAACAACCGGCCGTCGCTTGCCGCAGCGAGCGGGCGCTGACTTGTTCTACATTGGCAATAGGCCATGTCTATGTTCTACGCGCTCTGGTCTAACAAATTTTTGCGATTAAAGTAAATGGATTGATTTCATAAACAATGCTGTTAATGTCATTTTTTTTTTCTTTTTATAACGTCATTGATTGATTTCTTCTCCTTACTTCCACTGGATACTATCTATTGTTTTCAACTTCTATTGCGTTTTCTAGTTACTTCAAGTGTAAAAATGTATCATTTTGTTTCGGCACTCCGAAGCTGGATTTGACAAACATCAACGAAATCGTCGAGTGAAACCCGCACAGTGCGGCGTGCATCCCGGATGACAACGCAATTGTTATTGCGCATTTTAAAGACAAAATGAGGACCGAATTACAACGGCGGTGCTATCGATTGTGAGATCTTTACGACACAATGGCGTTAATGTAATTAATCATTATTACTATAGTTAAAGTATTTTAGCTTCTTCTCCAATAACTTTCTTTACGATCTCAGATATCCGGAAGCTGCTGCGTTGGTGCAGTTCAACACCTTACGGCCGTCGATGAAGTCATGGAGACGCGCGGTGTATCCGGCCCAACCTAATTCATTACTGGCATTTTCCTTGGTGTTAGACGACCCTGCTAACAACCTGCTTCTCCAATACCACAGTGGTGAACTCCAAAGTCATTTGATCAGGGACGGCAATATGAATTCGCATCTTATGCTCTGGGACCAGCAATTTTTGAATTTTATTTTAGGGTACGTTACACAATATTTCATTGATGGAACGTTCCAAACAACACCTAATATGGATGACACGTACCAGCTGGTAACGTTGATGGGCGTGTTTCATGGGCATGTAAGTCATTTTTTCAAGTAAATATAACCTGTTTCGAGTAATATCTTAATATTTTTAACATCTATTGTTTTCATGCATTTTTACAGGTTCTTCCCTTAGTTTGAATTTTGATGAGCCGGAAAACAGAGGTCTCTTATACAACGGTTTGCCGAGAAATTCGGAGGGTGATGCCAGAGGCTCGATTCATGCTTGTAATGGCCGATTTTGAATTGGATTTTCGAAACGCCATTAATAATGTATTCGACGGCGTTTTTGTGGCGGGTTGCCACTTCCATTATTGCCGAGTGAGTGGAGAGTATTTTTCAAATTAATTTGATAATCATTTCAATATCCGATCCTAAATATATAATTTTTATCCACGAATTTATTTATAATTTTTATTGTGTGCACAGGCAATACTTGCAAAATTAAAGGATTTGTGACTAAGTAACTTTATTGAAGATAATGAAGCAGCGAACGTTTTCACCAGAAAAATGATGGCGCTAGCTTTTCTGCCAGAGGATTCGATAATAGTTGCATTTGAAGACCTGTGTGCATGTCTCACTAGAAATGCCAGGCAGAGATTCACAAATTTCATCAATTATTTTCAAAACTTTTGGATTGGAAAAATATCTACAAGTGGATTCTCTGTGTTTGGTATTCCAAACAGAACCAACAATAGCAACGAAGCTTATCATAGCCGCTTGCTGCATCGTTTGGGGGTCCACCCGACGCCATGGGATTTTTTCTGTAATTTTTTATATCCTGTTTTATATTATTTGAATATAATTTAAGTTGTGTATTTTACAATTTTAATCTTTTCGTCAGGCACACTAAAACGAATTATGCAACAGAATTGGGTTGACTTCACCGCTCTGGAACGAGGCAATGCTGTGCGCCGGCCACCGCGTTTTGGAACGGTTTATGGAAACCAGCAACTGCATTATTTTTTCATTCAGATAGAGGCATCATATTGTTTTCTCTTGGTATACTATTAATCGGTCTTGTACACTACACTTCGTTCATATGGGTATCTAGTGTTAAAAGGCAATCGGTGGTCGACCAATTTTCGCGGAATCCACTGCGGTGTTTATTAATAATTTTATTAGTATAAAGTTACAAACGTAGTCTTTTGTTTATTATATTTTCGAATAATTTGCATAAGCAACAGGTTAAGGAGATGAGCCCGTAGTTTTTTTTATTGAATTTAGATTTTCCTGGTTTTAATATAGGCACGACTATTGCTTTTTTCCATTTCTTTGGGAATAACTATTTTGTATCCATTAAATTATATCTATTCAGTAGTGTTATTACATAGGTGTTTTCCGGTAATTTTTTAAGAAATATGTTGGATATTACATCTGGTCCTGAACCTGAATTCTTGCTGGAGTCAATTACCATTTTTAATTCTTTCATTGTCATTTCGTTGTTTATTCTTGATCTGTTGTTATTAATTATGTTAATGTCTATTTCTGTTGGTCTATTTTAGACTTGATTTTTATGTTGTAAGAATTTGTGATTGTAGTTGTTGTCACTCGAGTTTTATACAAAATTATGTGCCATGATACAAGCAATTTCTATTGAATTTGTTTCTTTTAAAGTAGAAAATGGATGCTTGTTTATGTCTCTTTCTTGATTTTATTTTTTGCCATACTTTTTGGCTAGGTAATTGATAATTTATAGATTGTAGAAATCATAGCCAGGATTTTTTATAACTTTAATCGCTCTTCTTGCCACCGCCTTGGAGCGTTGAAATTCTATCTTATTTTCCATAGCTTTATTTCTTTTGTATTTATTAAGAACCCTTTTTGGAATTTTTTATAGCTCTTTTACAATCATCATTCCACTATGGTGTATTTTTATTTTGATGTTTTCCAGTAGCCTTTTGGCTATAAATTTAAATCAAATTTACTAATTGATTTAGGACATTTTATACAATATTTTTATTTTTAATGCAGCTTGGCGTATGTTGTATTTGCGAGATATAACGTCGCAACAGTTTCTTGTAATTGGGGCCAATTTAATTGGCCGCAATTATTTGCAAAGATATGAATTCCTCACCGAAGAAGCCGTTGGCGAGATATTGGAACTGGAACACCGCTTCCAAGGGCAATTATTGATAAACAATCGAGGTTAGCCTTCTTTTATATTATTATTTATTTGATTACACATCAAAACTACTCGCTATTATAACATTTTGAAATTTAAGATACAAATTTAAACATGACATGTTTTATTAATTAAATCGAAAAGTACTATTATCGACTTGAATATTAATTTTCATGTTTTTTTTCTTTATTTAGGGGTTGATCCAGATTTCGATTTTCGAATCATTGCGGCATTTCGAGTGAACGAAAGAATTGAGATACAGAATAGACTACTCCAGGAAGAACCCATGGAAGTAGAAGAAGATGACGAGCCAGACAACAGTAAGTATTTTTTACAATATATTAAAGATAGCATTTTTTAATTAAATAATATTATTTAATTGTGTTTTGATTCAGACGAAGAGCAGGCCGCCACCGTCCAGGCAATCGAAAATATCGAAGGTTAGTACTTTTTCGCACCAAAGATGATTTCTTTTTGCATATTATTTGCATAGAGAAAATGTTTTACCTACTTGCAGGTGTTCCTCAAGGGGTTCGCCGCAGGCGGGCAAGGCGTAGAAGGCAGAGAAGGCCTAGGAATGCCGAAAGGGGTGGTAGAAATCACAGATTTAGAGGAGGCGCGGGCAGAGAAATCGCAGAAGTCATCCCACCCGCTATCGATGTAGTCGATTTATCTGCGGGGCCTAACCTCGACGAAGGAATTGTCGAGGTTATCCAGCCGTTGACCCACATGGTGGATTTAGCTGCCGGACCTAACATCGACGAAGGAATCGTCGAGGTTATCCTGCCCATCATCCGGCCAGTGGATTTAGCTGCCGGACCTAACATCGACAAAGGAATCGTCGGGGTTATCCCGCCCATCATCCAGCCAGTGGATTTAGCTGCCGGACCTAAAATCGACGAAGGACTCGTTGAGGTTATCCCGCCCATGATCCAGCTAGTGGATTTAGCTGACGAGCCTTATCTCAACGATACACCCCCTCTCGATGACATTGCTGATGAGGGAGATAATCAAGCTGTTGCTATGGAAAATCCAGGTAATATACATTGTAACAATGTAGAAAATATTACTAGACAAATATCCGCGAAAAATATTCAAGTTTGTAGGGGAGAGTGGGGCATTCATTTTCTAAGAAAAACTTAGACATATAAAAGAGATAGACTGCGGATGCAGGCTAGCGAGAGTGGCACCTTTAACCATGTTTGCGCACATATGTTTGAGAGACAGCATAAGTTCCTTCTATTACATATACCTTTCGAGCATCTCTCTCTCTCTCTCTCTCTCTCTCTCTCTCTCTCTCTCTCTCTCTCTCTCTCTCTAGCTCGGTCCCGCTAACCTGCACACACTGTATAATTATGTCTCTCTTATATCTACGTACAAAACTCATGTTACATTTTCTTCCCCTTTTCATTATAACAGGATAATGTTTTAGTGAAAATATATTTTAGTGTTACATCATGTGTTTGGTAGCATTACTCTCTGTCTCACATCGGATCTCTCTGTTACTGTTAAATTTAATTTAATTCGCTTATTTACTTCAATAGAAGCAACAAGAGCACTTGATTAGTTAGTTTATCTATTATAAGGAAATTCAATCATTTTAAAAGATGTTATTTAGCTTATTTGAAAACTTAAGTGTTTTAGATTATAAATACATGATAATTTTCCTCTTTTTGAATATAATTTAATAAATTACCTAACTGTTTAACAATACGTACATTACGTACTTATTCAGAAGTCCTTATTTATGATGGTTCGATGTTTGACATGTCACACTCGTTTTCGCACTATTTATTAAAAAAAACTCTTATTTGAAATTTTTTATGTTAATAATGAAGCGATCTTCGTTCCTCAACTCTATTTTAATCAATCAAACCTAGTAAATGAATATAAACCTTAATTAAAAATCATAAGACATAACCTCAAAAGACTGACATGATTGATGTTGATCCCTTTGTATATCAGATCCCAAATCCAGTTGTTCGATAACTGATTTATGGTTTGGATGATTTAACCGCAGGAAAATCGTATACGCAACATGGGGATAAAGAGGGTCATCCCAGAGCACATGTATGTCTCGCCTTTGGCTCGGGTGACAATTTACACGTGCTCTGGACTGCCCAACTCTTTACATCTCTTGTTGTGTAATATACTACATATGACTCTTTGGATTTATAATAAGTATAAAAATTACATTTTGAAAAAAGATTTTAAAAAAATGCAAATGATTTACAAAAATAATTATTCTAAAATAAACGAAAATAAATGTTTTTACCAAAATATAACATTATAAATCCAAAGAATATATCAAATATGAAGTTATGTCGTCCATTGAGTCTAAATATTTCCTGCTGTGAAGTCATCTAGCCCATTAATCACTTATAGAACAACTGGATTTGGGAATTCCTATACAGACGGACCAAAATCAATAATGTCAATTTTTTGAGGTAATGTTTTATGATTTTTAATGAAGATTTTAATTAACGTTTATGAAAAGAAAATCTGAGGTACAGAGATTGCACCATTATTAACCGGGACATTTGTTTGAACGGTGTACCATAAATACCAATTAAATTCTCCTTTAAGATGGTTCTATGGGCAGATATATTACTTAAGTATAAAATATTCTACAATGAATTATTCTGATACTGCAAAGTGAGAACCCATATAGTATCATAGACCGGTACTTTAAGTTACGGAAAAAATTTTTTTTACGAAATCTCAGTACTAATAAAGTAGATATCGTCAATATAAAAAAATGATGCAACAAATCGCTTTTATCTTTTTCACTTTTGCTTCAATTTCAATTTTTGTAGACTCATTTTCATCTTTTTTGGATTTCATTACGAGGTATCGTACATCAATTTAATACATTTTTTAAATCTTAAGAGTTACAGGCAATTGTTTATCAAGTTTTGTACGACTCTGGTATGAATTCGAGCCAAACTTAATAAACTACTGCCTGTAACTTTTGAGGTTTTAAAAATTTTTTAATTTGATCCACTATACCTCGTAATGAAATCCCACAAAGATGAAACTGACGTGCTAAAAATTGAAATTGAAGCAAAACTGAAAATGGTTAAAGCGATTTGTTTCATCATTTTTCTTTACATTGACGATATCTACTTTGTTAGTACTGAAATTTCGGTAAAAAAATTTGTTCCGTAACTTAAAGTACCGGTCTATGATACTATATGGGTTCTCACTTTGCAGTATGAGAACAATTCATTGTAGAATATTTTATATTTAAGTACTATATCTGCCCATAGAACCACCTTAAATCTTTAGGTATTCTGAGAAAAATGTGACGTCAGAACAGCTTAAAACTTCCGTCAAAACTGCCATAGGACAACTAAGGTTGTTGACAACTTGGTTTCTGTTGTTTTTGTTCGACTTTCAGACTGTGTTATCGGGAGAGCTGTGCAGTTCTAACCTTAATTGTCCTATGGCAGTTTTGACGGTAGATTTACCCTATTCTGACGTCTCATTTTTCTCAGTGTATTACGACGCGCCAATTCTCCGAGTTTCTATCTTTTTAAAACAATACATTTATGTAGATTTGACATTTTTTTATCTATTACCCTTTGCATCTCTTCAAAAATACTTTTTACCTTTCGTCGAGCAATTGTTTACTTATTTATTATATTTCTTTATTACATACTTCTGTTTTCATAAGATATATTATAGAAAACCATATTTCTTCAACGTTGAGGTGTTGAGCATTTTTGAGGTGAAACATGTTCCCATTAAACATTATTTTACTTAAGCAGAAAAACCTTCATCTAATTATAATATTGAACCTGTTCATAAAACTACGTTAGTTTATATCTCCGGGTGTGGTACATAAAATTCGTTAATATATAATTTATCAATTAAAACCAGTTGAGCGCCATTAAAAGTTAATATTATGTAAGAATGTAAATAAATAAGTTTTTTGTGCACAGAATAATAATATTTTGTTAAATCTTGTTAAAGGCGCATAAGCTTCTACTCGTAACAATTTCATGTACATAAGCAAGTTTAGAATTTATTACATAGACACGTAGATTACAGTTAAATTTATAAGTATTGCAATATGATGAGTTGAGAGTATCAGAATATATATATATATATATATATATATATATAAAGTACGTAGATATACAATATTCAGAGTACTCAACTTTGTTTTATCAGCATTGGCACCGACTAGCTCTTTTCCACTCCACACGAGAGGTTCTTTTATAATATTTTGAAGGAGGTTGCAATAAAACGATCAACGAGGAACCAAGAAAAATTCATGTAAAACTTCGTTTATTAGCCGATGATTCGGTACTAATATTAATACCTTCATCAGGGCTAAGAAGGGAAAAAAATACATAGTTAAAACATATATACAGAATATTTTAAGCAAAAGAACCCATTAACACTTTTTTTGGCATTTTACTGACCTAATAAATTAACGAAAGTTTACACCATGGTTCGTAGACAAACATAGGTGACGTCGATCAAGTAATGATATAGCACATAGTGCAACGTCTGTGAGCGGATTTTATTTAACTAGAACATTTTGAAAAGAATTCGAGTTTGAAAATTTGATTTTAAGTTAACGAAAATTAAAATTTTTATACGAATATAACAATAAACAGCTAGAGCTCTTACCCATCCTGCACTCTGGAGTCCCATTTTTCGACATTGAGAGAAATGTGAAATTTCCGGGGTTTATATACCTACAGGGGGGACGTTAATTTTCGCAAATTCAAATTCTGAGAGTGAGAGGAGAAGGAGCGCGCCAACAAGTAGCGTACTGGAGATCGTACGACTAACAGCGTTTATTGTTATTTTCGTTATTGCAGAAGTGTCTATTGGTTGTTTCAACGGATTTTTTATAAATGTACTTGAGATTCTTAGTGTCGTCCATTCGATTTAGGCTGTTATTTTGCGAGTGTATGTGCAATATTTCTGAAAAAGTGCATTTACGGAAGCTTGTTTCGGTGTCTATTATGTGTGTATTCTCAAAATCTATTTTATGTCCAGTTTTTTGAACGTACTCTGAGAGTGCGGAGGTCGTTAACGATTTTGAGACCGCGTATTTGTATTCGTATACACGTCTGTTTAACTTCCTTTTTGTGGTGCCTACGTAAGAGGCATCGCAATGTTTGCAGTTTATTTTATAAACGACAGATGCAGTTTCGAGCGGATCTAGTTTATCTTTTCCGAGTCTAATAAATTTAAGCTTATTTATGTTTTTACTGATTGTTTGTAGGTTTTTGACATCTTTCATAGTGCTGCATAATTTTTTATTTAAGTCTTTTATGTATGGAATGACTAAGGTCTTATTGCGGTAATCTTGTTTATTATAATTTAAGAATTGACTATTATTATAAGAGTGCAGACGTTTTTTAATATATTTTTCAATGAATGTAGGAGGATAGTCGTTTTGAATAAGAAAGGATTTTATTATTTTTAAATTATCTTTATGGAAAGAGATATGTGAAATTTTAATTGCTTTGTCGACTAAACCATAGATAACTGCAATTTTTTGGTGGGTAGGGTGATGAGAGAAATAGTTTATGTATCTTCCGGAGGCAGTCGTTTTTCTGTACCAATTAGTTTTTGCGATGTCGTTATTTTCTCTGATGATTTTTAGATCTAAAAAGCTAATGCTATTTTCTGCTTCTAATTCAACAGTGAATTGCAAAAACGGATCAAATGAGTTAAAAGTGTCTAAAGTTTTTCTAATCAAGTCTTTTTTTAATAATTAAGAAGCAATCATCGACATACCGTTTATATAAAATAATCGAATTTTTTAGCGAGCCTAAGCATTTATCTTCAAGAAATTCCAAGACTACGTCTGCAAAAAGGGGGCTAGAACAAAAACCCATAGGGGCACCCATAATCTGCTGATAAAATTCTCCATTGAACATAAAAAACGTGGAATCGAGTAACAGTTCTACACCTTTAAGAAACTCTTTCCTGCTTATAGGTAGTAGGTTGCCAAAATATGGCCACTTTTTTCCTAAAGCTTTAAGAATGATAGTTTTTGAAAGGTTCGTAAAAAGGGAAACTACATCGAATGAAACGCAGCGGTAATCCTGTGGAATAATGAGATTGTCCAATAAAAGCTTAAGTTCATTGCTATTATTTATGTTAGAGGTTGGTTTCGGAATGTATTTTGGAAGAAATGAAGTTAGGGCTTTATCTAATTTATAAGTCGGACGCTATAAGTCGGATTGATCGCTGAAACGATAATGCAGACTGCGAGAATTTTTTTGTGTATCTTACATTAGTTAGACCGTAAGCTCTAGGCAAGTTTGTATTTTCGATTTTCTCATTAACATTAGAAAAACTTGAGTCACGTTCAAACACGCCTTTCTTCTTCCAATCTAAGATAAGATTTTTTATATTTTTTGCAACTTATTAAGACGATTCTTATCTAATTTTGTATAGTACTTTGTATTGTTGAGCGCGAATTTTACTTTATCGATGTCATCTATTTTATTCAATATTACAGTGACGTTGCCTTTATCGGCCTTTGTAATAAGTAAGTCTTTGTTTCTTTTCATAAAATCGTTAGTTAATTTAATTTTTCTGCTAAGAATTCTATCTTCTAAGCTTAAGTGTTTTTTAGATCTAATATGGTGATTAATGCAATTTAATAATCTATTTCTTATGTTATCGGTAATATCGTTACTAGACCTAGCACTCTCAATATCTTTAAACAATTCAAAATGCGTTTTTTTATCTATATTTGCGGTGAAATTAAATTTTTCACCTAATCTTAAAATTTCTGTTACATATGTAGTTACATATGTAATGTGGTCGATGATAAATTTAAAAGCCACTTGTTTTTGTTTTGGTCTGTGTTATTATTGTCAGTCAACGGGTTGCGAGGGCTGTCAGCCGCCTGTTTGTTTTCTAAGTTTAAAGGGACGTTAGTGTTTTGAAACACTGCGAAATCAATTGGATGTTCACCGTTCTTTTTCAAAGCGATATTAAATTTCCTATTTATACTAGTTTTTTCTTTTTCTTTGAATTTCATTTCAATGAAGAGCACTGCTATAATAATTTTTGAATGTGATTAATAAATCTTTGCTAACAATTTCCAAGATCTCATTTTCAACACGGGTCTGGTTTTTATCAAGAAAGGAGAGGTGAATATTCAAGTCTAAAATTTCGAGGTTTAAAATTTTCTTATGAGACTGGGATAAAACTTTGTTAACGTTATTAACCGCATAACGGCTATGCAAATTAGAAGTTGCGAATTTAAGTGAGTTTACAATATGTATCGGAATAATATCATATTTTCTATGGTCTAATAAGAACTTTAGCTGTATTCTACAAATTACTATTCTTTTGAGTGTTCTAGTTAAATTTACAAATTTTAGGCGTATTGTGTGCGAATAATGTCTCGAAATAGTTTGCAGTATAAAAGTTAATTTTGGATTTTGATTTTCTTTAATAGTTTTGACGATTTCTTTGTCTTTCACAAAATTGTTATTAAACGAGGTGTCAGTATTAGTGTTTGGGTTCTTATCTGTAATATTCGTAGGACGATGTCCTTGAAGCGCTACTGGTGGTGAGATTGTGGTTGTAGTGTTTAGGCGTTTATTCAGCAGTCTGGCCGAACGCCGGAGAGGATTCTTTTATAATAATTACACTTGATTTTAAATATTTAGTCGAGATAAAGCAATACGCTTATTCCCGTATCAAGTTGAAAAAGCTATAGCTTCTCCTATGTTTAAGAATGCACATGTCCATTGTAAGTTAAAATAGGCTTTTTATTATGTTGTTTAAATAATCAAAACTAAACTATAATAATATAATTGAACATGATAAGTAGTATTTATAGGTTTTATTAGCGACGATAAGTATGTATTTGTTCCTCACCCGAGTTGAATAAAATGTTGCTTATCGTTATTCGTTAATATTTTAATTTTAAGTATAATTTGTTTTTTGATTGCAATTATTTTGAAACGTTAAGTGAAGATAAAGTAGTGTGATCTTTTCTTTTATAAGTTGAATGGCTCACGGCTTCTCCTGCGTTAAAAGATAATGCAATTTTAACACACACACACACGCACCCACGCGCGCACCTACACACACACACACACACACACACACACACACACACACACACACACACACACACACGCACGCACGCACGCGCGCACGCACGCACGCACGCACGCACGTGCGCACCTACACACACACACACACACACACACACACACACACACACACACACACACACACACACACACACCCACACACCCATTGAGAGATTTGTATTTTTTAAAAAGAAATTGATTTTTAGATTTAAAAAAATATAACTAAATGAAAATAGCATTGAAATATTTATTTTAAAATAAGGAAAACAAGCTGATTGGTCCAAATAAAACCCACAGAGTTTGGAATTATGAAATATTTAAACTAAAAATATAAGTCGTAAATAGTATTAATGACTTAAAATTTGGTTTTGTATAACAAACAAGTATTAAAGTGTTATCTGTACTTAACAATGAAGGACTATAAATACTGTTCTGATAACAGTTAAATGTCTAACCTCCAAATTTTTGTATTGTAGGAATAATCTAAAATGAATTTAATCCAAGTTTCAATAAAAAATATTGGATAAATTTGCGCGGGATGTTAAAAAGTAAAATAAATTTTAAATTCATAATATTTCAATATTAATTGTACAATCAAAGTAAAGGAAGAGCGCGCGCAGCGCGCCTGAACATGCTAGTAGTGTTAAAATCGTGAACACAGATGGCGTAATTGCTTAGGCAGTTGATATTTTTAAAATAATTCATTGCAAGAAAAATGCAACTACTGAGAAGCCTGCTGGCTAAACATGGTTTACGTCGTGGACTGAAAAATATCGTGCATTCTACTTGATACAAGAGAGCGATATCCTATACGTGCTTGGTGCTGCTGCGAATTCTCTTCATTCAAAAAAGCATTTTCTTCCATTCCACTCGCAGTTACATATGTGTTTCTATTTAACTTTTTCGTATTCAGCCCAGAACTGGTCGCTACAACTTGAATATAAATGACTTGTGTTTATAGTGTTTTGACTACTTTCGGGCAATATACCAGGGTAAATACATATACATTCTTCCTTGTAAATGGAAATTGCTAATTTTTTTTTGTTTGACGCACTTATTCACATAAGATATATTTATCACAAAACGACAAGTGGTAGTCTACAAGTGGGGTTTTGCTTTAACAATTGCTAAGTGTGCAACAATATAATTTTTTCAACGGTCTAATCATTGGGAAAAACAAATACGTACATATTTATTTTTTTGTACTCTTCTAATTAGCGCACTACACGTGCCTGTCGCTGGTTCTCACTTATTATTGGACGTACATAAAACGGTATTAAATAGCAGATTAAGAATCAAGAATTTAAGAAAAATGAATCGATATCCATGTCCATACCATCCAAATCCAAAACTGACTTTTGTTCTGGTCTAGAAATTCTTGTAATTCGTAATCAATGCTATCGAAATTGACTGTATACCAATCCTTTATAGCATTGCGTGGCATAAATCCGCATTTATGTCACGCCTATCCGTGACACAAGTCTTAGCCATTATTGCACCGATAGGCGTGACATGGCAAATTTATGCAGTCAGTGCTATACAATAATGTACGATACACATGTCATGAGTCGTTCTTGATGGTATGGCGTTACGCGCTATGCTCGGGCGCTTAAATCTTACAATATGTTACTTCATAATATTATACATATTTTTAGTAAAATTTGAATTATAAAGGCTGTTTTCTCCATATAGCGTTCATCATATTGTCACATTTAATGAAATTCTTCGTAAATGCTTGACTTAAAAATATTTCGATTATTATAATTTGTAGTTGTTTTAGTTATACCGATATTGAAATCATTTCCATATTATAGTTTATTTAAAAAACAAAAAAATAAATTTATGTTAGAATAACAATATCTAGTTCTGCCATACAATATATTACCAATTACAGACGGCCTTTTTCTCAGTGAACAAAAACCATTTATAAAGAACAAGAGCATTATGGATTACTATATCTCGTCCGCCTAGTGGAAAAGCGAACTCATCGATTTTTGGTTCAAAAATCGGACAGGTCGATTTTTTGTTAAAAAAGCGTACAATTTTGTGCCGGAGTTTAAATGACTATTATTTGAGTTGAACTCCATTGGCACTGGAAAATCATCTGGCTCTCTCTGTACCCTATTTATGTATTTTCTGGTATTGTTGCTTCAATTATATACATTTACCAAATTTACCTTTTTTATAAAGAGAACAAAATTCAGGCGCTAGGTGTCAGCCTTTTCAACGAAAACTCGACGTGTCCGCTTTTTCCACTAAGCCGATGATCTATACATGACTTTTTTTTTATTTGTACATATAGCTTTTGATTTATGTATTCATTTTGATTCGTTGGAGTACTGGTAGATGTAACACTTATGTTGCTCCTATTATTTCTACATACAAAAATATTCCTTTACGATTGTTAAAACTGAATATTTACTTTAAGCAATCCATTTTTAATTTTTTTTTTGTTTGTTAAGTTTATATTCATATAGTAAATGATTACAATTAAATCATCATACTAATACTCAGTGGCTTTTAAAAAAATTTGTTACACACCTAGAACGCAAACTGTTTTGCCATCAACTTACCTTACTTATGACGCCATCTGTGTCTTGGAGCAAACATTATTGAAAAAGATTTTTTCAAACGCCATCTACATTAAAAAAATTGAATCTGTACGTATGATATTCGGATAAAATAGCATATGATAATCTTGTTTCTGCTTTAGATTGGGTATTATCCAACAATTTCTATTTTTTTAAATATAATATCAATAGATAATTTATTAGATAATTTTTCGGAATTTTGCACCAAGTTATAAACTGTCTAATATTTTTTTTATCAGTGTAAAATACGTATGACTATTTTATTCTGACTTTATCACCTTCTTATGTTAAGTTCTAACATTTGTTGATTTATCTACAGGATATAATTTTTCTGATATTTTTCATTCTTCTATAATATAGTAGTTTTTTATACTAACATTTTTTTAAGTTTTCTGAAAGTATTCTTTTAGTTCATATCATCTTAGAAATATTAATCTAATACGTTTTAATTTTTAATTTTCTATATTAATATCCATCTGAAAATCTAACTGTCTAACAAAATACCCCCCCCCCGTTTAATATTAGGAAAAAAAATTATTATGCTTTTTCACATAAAAGTCATGTACGTGTTAGTTATTTGAACATAAGCAGCAACTGCACTGAACTAGTTTGGTCAACTATTATAAGGAAATTAAATGCCTTGAAAATATTTAATATAGCTTTTTCGAAAGCTTATAAGCCATAGATTATGAATATATACGGTAATTTTTTTCAATTTTTATATAATTCAATCAATTATTTAAATGTCTTATAATTGGTACATAGACTTTTCAGTAGTTCGTATTTATGATACAATATTTGACGTGTCTCATAATACGGTGTACCTTGTCCCCATTGTTGAGATACTCTTTTACATACTATTTATT
Organism: Torymus aiolomorphi; assembly: GCA_036365515.1. Taxonomy (NCBI): domain Eukaryota; kingdom Metazoa; phylum Arthropoda; class Insecta; order Hymenoptera; family Torymidae; genus Torymus; species Torymus aiolomorphi. The sequence goes on along the minus strand of CM070877.1, from coordinate 63,244,037 downwards.
GAAAAAAAACTTTTTTTATTTCAAACATTTTACTCTAACAATGAAGCAATCTTCGTTCCCCAGCTTTATTGGGTCCTTGAATAAGTTATCGCTGTTTCCTAACAGATGGCGTTACCAGGACTAAGTGTATGAGAAGTTATCACCCAGAGGTCGAGTGAATGTAGGCAGTTCCACTCTGCCAGGTTCAGGAGTTAGGAGTATAGGAGAGTAGGTCAATAATCGTAATCTGCAATTAACAAGAACAACTTTATTGTTGGGCTTAAGAAATGTGCACGATCGTACAGGTCGATAGTCGGGCAGACACTGGTTAGTCGGTACGGCAGCGACACGCAGAGAGAGCGGAGTACCCCCACTCTCTCGCCAAAGGCAGTATAGGCACAGAGTCCCCATAAGTATATGTAATTTCAGATGCTAACGCATCTATAAAGAAGTACTGTCGGTAAGCTTGAACTTAAGTGTATGTTAGTTCGACATAGTGTAAACAGCGTTTGTTGTTCTTACTACTAAAAATGTCAAGTTTTGTGCCAAGTAAAGAGTATTTGCTGGGAATTTTATTGCACTATTTTATTAAAAAAAAATCTGCAGCCGAAGCGCACAGGATTCTTGTTCAAACTTACGGTTACCATGCTCTGTCGGAAACGACATGCAGAGACTGGTTTCGACGCTTCAAAAATAATAAAGATTTTGATCTTAGAGATAAAGAACGTGCTGGTGCACCAAAAAAGTTTGAAGACGAAGAATTGGAGCAATTACTAAATGAAGACTCATGTAAGACGCTAGCTGAAATTGCAAAATCATTACGAATAGATGAGACAACAGTTTCGAAACGTTTGAAAACGTTAGGAATGATCCAGAAGCAAGGACATTGGGTGCCGTATGAGTTGAAGCCGAGAGACGTCGAACGGTGTTTTCTCACGTATGAAGTGCTGCTTCAACGGCACAAAAGGAAAGGTTTTTTGTATCGTATCGTGACTGGCGATGAAAAGTGGATGCAGTACGATAATCCTAAGCGTAAAAAATCGTGGGGTAAGCCCGGCCATGAATCAACATCGTTCGCAAAGCCAAATATCCATGGTTCGAAGTTTCTCCTCTGCATTTGGTGGAATCAGCAGGGTGTAATTTATTATGAACTGCTGAAACCGAACGAATCTATCACGGGAGATCACTATCGATGCAATTCATGTGTTTCAGCCAAGCCCTAAAGGAAAAATAGACGCTGTACGAGCAGAGACACGACAAAGTGATTTTGTTACATGACAATGCTCGGCCACATGTTGCTAAAGTCGTCAAAGAAACTTTGGAGGTGCTTCAATGGGATGTCCTACCTCACCCGCCGTATAGCCCAGACATTGCTCCTCTCGACTACCTTTTGTTCCGGTCTATGGCTCATGGTTTGGCTGAGCAGCACTTCCATTCTTATGAAGATGCCAAAAAGTGGCTCGATTATTGGATAGCTTCAAAATACGAGCAGTTCTTCCGAGATGGAATCTGTAATTTGCCAGAAAGATGGGAGATACTAGTGACTAGTGATGGGCAATATTTTGAGTGACATGCTTTTGACTACATACTTTAAATAAAGCATCAATTTTCACAAAGAAACCAGCGAGAATTTATTCAAGATCCCAATATTATAATTTATGAAACCTAGAAAATACATATAAGATTTTGTTTCCTCCGTATAAGAGATTTCGAATCCAGTTGTTCGATAACTGATTTATGGGCTGGAAGACTTCACTGTATTTAATATGTTTTTTTAATTTATAATAGTTATGGATTAAATTTTCTATAATAAATAAAATAAAATGGAAAAAATATAATAATAAATGAACTAAAGTAAATAAAATCATGTCAAGTAAGAAATTGTGTGGTCCACTGAGTCCAATTATTTCCTACAATGAAGTTTTCCAATTCATAAATCAGGTATTGAACAACTGGATTTGGAATCGCTTATTTGGAGGAATTAAAATTAGTCAGGTTAGACTTTTGAGGTTATGATTTATGATTTTTAATTAAGGTTCTAATCAAGGTTTATATTAGTTTTCTATCTGTGATTGATGAAAGTAATGCTGAGGAGTGAAGGGTACTGTATAATTAGCATAGAAAGTTTGAAATAAAAGAGTTTTTTTCAATAAATAGGGTGTAAAAGTGTGACTCATCAATAGGGACAAATTTTATGAGTCAACTGGGATATACGCTTGAATGCTGTCCCATAAATACAGACATTAAGACTATACCACTTTTTCCTTCGATTTATTATATTTTTAGCTTAATTTGACGTTCAAAAGTTTTTATTTACTTTACGAAGAACACAGTAATTAAGTACTGCAAAAAGTTTGGCCTTTAGAGCTATAATTTACTCAAAATCACTAAAAATATCCCATTGCTCCCAGAAATGTGTCTCATAATACGGCCGTTTACCTTGTATCTAATTTTGTTCCTTTTTCAATATCTAGAGATTCATTATGATTTTTAGTAACTCTGATATCTAATTTGTAATTTCCAATAGTTATTGCAGCCTAGTATTCTGAGTCCTTATTTTTATTTCGTTGATGAAAATTGTGATGTAAATAGCCTTCAATCTGTAACAATTTTATTATATAATTATCATATAAGTTTTATTTCAATTAATTATATAAAAGTGAAAGTTTATCTTACTTACTAATCCACGGTTTGTTGGAATTTGTTGAAATTGAATTTCTGTTGCATTCATTTTTTTAAAGATATCAACTTCTCCTAATGATATTATTGATGAATAATGTTGTAATGTTAATTTATAATGTAAATGTGCTGTAGTATATCATTTTGCATTATTCACGACAACATTTTTTAAGAGAATTTTCTAATGAATTGAAAATTATTTCTTTTATACCGTTTGAATGAAATTCGAGATATGTTATTATTACTTACATCGAATAACTTATGTTGATTTTTAAAGACGTTTATGCTTTCATTGAATATATTACATTGAATACGAATATCGTCATTATTATTTACTATAAATTTTAATATTTTAATATTTTAAATTCACGTCAGATTTCTTTATTCGTAAATTTTTCTTCTTTAAAACTTTCTTTTATGTAAGATACAATCGGACTAATTTTGGAGTCGAAAAAGTTATACAGGGTGTTCAAAAAGTCCCAGTACGGCCGAATAACTTAAAAAATAATAGTCCTAGATAAAAACATTCAATACAAATTTTTTAAGAAATTTCCTTGGCTATCTGGCGGTGACCTTGGCTTCAACCTCGAATCTGACCTTCAAGGTCATTTGAAGGTCAAAGTGATTTTTTGAAATGAGAATCCCTATTTTTGACACCGGAATTGAATAGAGCGGAAAATTTTACGTTCGAATATGTCCTTGACCATTTCTAAAATTTGACTTTGGACGGTCATGGTGAAGGTCAAATGTAGAAATAATGGAGCTATTCTAAAAGTGGTTACGGTAATGCGAAAAAATAATGCCTTAATTTTTATTAGCGACCTGGTGATAACCATGGATTTGATTATGACCTTGACCAAGTCAACTCAATTTTTTCAAATGAGACCCTATACTTTTGAGACCGGAAATGAGAAGAGTGTGACTGGAAAAAATTGTCTATTTAGAAAATTTCATCTTGAACACTTATGATTCGTCATTTCAAATTTTTCTAACTCCAGATTCAAAATCAACGATTCTAAAAACCTCTTGATACAATTTTCGAGAAACATTATTATCTATTCACTAACAATTTAAAATTTAGTGATTCAAAAGAAAACTTTGAAATTAAACTTCGTTTTTCTGTAGTAGATTTTTCTAGTTAGTAAAAATTTTTCTATTTTATACTATGTAGATGAAATTATTAATATCAATTCTAAGATGCTCTTCTAGGTTTTTTCGAATGTCCCATGTTTTTTAGATTGTTGGAAATATTCTGTAGAATATTTTAAATTATTAGATACACTGCATCAAAACATATTACTAGTATTTTCTGTTAATTTGTCTTCCTACTTTATTTTCAGTTATTTCAGTTTTCGATTTCTATCTAGGCTACAGTTAATTTTTGGTAGGTTTTGGTGATTTAAATTTTATTTAATCACTTAAATAGTTTCCTGAACGAACGATGGTGCAATTAACTGAGCGAGAGCGAATAAAGATTCTCATGATAAGCGGTTACGGTGATCAAGAGAGATCGTTAGAACAAGTTCGCACTATATTCAATAGAGATTTTCCAAGAATCGAACCAATTTCAAAGAATACTGTTAATATTACAATTGACCGCTATAATTTAACAGGTAGTGTAAAGGATCTCTCTAGATCTGGTCGTCCTGCAACAGCTACGAATGAAGACAATCAGATGAATGTTGCGTTATGAGTCATAGAAGATCCTCATACGTCAGTCAGAAAAGTACATCAGCAACATAATCTCAGCGTCGGTTCAGTTCACAATATTTTAAAACAAAAACTCAAAATCCATCCATTCAAAGTAAAGCTTGTGCATAAGCTTAATGAAGATGATCCAGACAGACGTGTCGAGTTATGTGAAAATATGATGGACCGAATCATAGGTGACGATAGTTTTCCAAGTCGTATTGTTTTTTCTGATGAAGCTACGTTTGAATTAAACGGTAATGTCAATAGACTTAATATGAGGTATTGGAGTGCTGATAATCCACACTGGATGATTGATAGCCGATCGACCCAATACCCTCAAAAAATTAAAGTTTGGGCAGGTATGATTGACAACAGGATTGTTGGACCATTTATTATTGAGGGTAATCTTACTGCTGAAAAATATGAAAATTTGTTACGAAACGATGTCATTTCGACAATTCAGGCAATCGTTGGCAATGAATTCCAAAACACTTGGTTCCAGCAGGATGGTGCAGGTCCTCATTACGGTCTTAATATTCGAGCATACCTTAACAATGTGTTTCCACATAGATGGATAGGACGGAGAGGCGAGATCGAATGGCCAGCTAGATCTCCTGATCTTACACCACTTGATTTTTTTTATGGGGATATCTGAAGGGTAGAGTATACCAAACGAAACCGACAGATATCGAAGAACTAAAACAAAATATTCGGAACGATATAGAACAACTCGATGCAACAAAAATTCAAGATGCTGTTGGTGCGTTCTATGATCGTTTGGCATATTGTCAACAAGTTAATGGTGATCAATTTGAACACCTAATCTAGGTGTATGTATGTAACTTACTAAGGTACGATAGCACCTTGCCTTAACTGGCTAGGTATGATCTCCACCTCGCCTTGACTGGTTAGGTATGATATCTCCTTGCCTTGACTGGCTGGGTATGATATCTCCTTGCCTTGAATGGCTGGATATGATATCTCCTTGCCTTGTCTGGCTGGGTATGATATCTCCTTGCCTTGACTGGCTGGGTATGATATCTCCTTCCCTTGACTGGCTGGGTATGGTATCTCCTTGCCTTGACTGGCTGGATAAGATATCTCCTTGCCTTGACTGGCTGGGTATGATATCTCCTTGCCTTGCCTGGCTGGGTATGATATCTCCTTGCCTTGACTGGCTGGCTATGATATCTCCTTGCCTTGACTGGCTGGCTATGATATCTCCTTGCCTTGACTGGCTGGGTATGATATCCCCTTGCCTTGACTGGCTGGGTATATCTCCTTGTCTTGACTGGATGGGTATGATATCTCCTTGCCTTGACTGGCTGGGTATGATATCTCCTTGCCTTGACTGGCTGGGTATGATATCTCCTTGCCTTGACTGGTTGGGTATGATATCTCCTTGCCTTGACTGGCTGGGTATGATATCTCCTTGCCTTGACTGGCTGGGTATGATATCACCTTGCCTTGACTGTCTGGATATGATATCTCCTTGCGTTGACTGGGTGGGTATGAGACCTCCTTGCCTTGACTGGCTGGGTATGATATCTCCTTGCCTTGACTGGTTGGGTATGATATCTCCTTGCCTTGACTGGTTGGGTATGATATCTCCTTGCCTTGACTGGTTGGGTATGATATCTCCTTGCCTCGACTGGCTGGGTATGATATCTCCTTGCCTCGACTGGCTGGATATGATATCTCCTTGCCTTGACAGGCTGGATATGATATCCCCTTGCCTTGACTGGTTGGGTATGATATCTCCTTGCCTCAACTGGCTGGATATGATATCTCCTTGCGTTGACTGGCTGGGTATGATATCTCCTTGCCTTGACTGGCTGGGTATGACATCTCCTTGCCTTGGCTGGTTGGGTATGATATCTCCTTGCCTTGACTTGCTGGGTATGTTATCTCGTTCCCTTGACTGGCTGGGTATGATATCTCCTTGCCTTGGCTGGTTGGGTATGATATCTCCTTGCCTTTGCTTGCTGGGTATGATATCTCCTTCCCTTGACTGGCTGGGTATGGTATCTCCTTGCTTTGACTGGCTGGATATGATATCTCCTTGCGTTGACTGGCTGGGTATATCTCCTTGACTTGACTGGCTGGGTATGATATCTCCTTGCCTTGACTGGCTAGATATGAGATCTCCTTGCCTTGACTGGCTGGGTATGATATCTCCTTGCCTTGACTGGTTGGGTATGATATCTCCTTGCCTTGACTGGCTGAGTATGATATCTCCTTGTCTTGACTGGCTGGGTATGATATCTCCTTCCCCGGACTGATTGGGTATATCTCCTTGCCTTGACTGGCTGTGTATGATATCTCCTTGCCTTGACTGACTGGGTATGATATCTCCTTGCCTTGACTGGCTGGGTATGATATCGCCTTGCCTTGACTGGCTGGGTATGATATCTCCTTGCCTTGCTGGTTCGGTATGATATCTCCTTGCCTTGACTGGCTGGGTATGATATCTCCTTGCCTTGCATGGCTGGGTATGATATCTCCTTGCCTTGACTGGCTGGATATGATATCTCCTTGCCTTGACTGGCTGGGTATTTTATCTCTTTGCCTTGGCTGACTGGGTATGATATCCCCTTGCCTTGACTGGCTGGGTATGATATCTCCTTGCCTTGAATGGCTGGATATGATATCTCCTTGCCTTGTCTGGCTGGGTATATCTCCTTGCCTTGACTGGCTGGGTATGATATCTCCTTCCCTTGACTGGCTGGGTATGGTATCTCCTTGCCTTGACTGGCTGGATAAGATATCTCCTTGCCTTGACTGGCTGGGTATGATATCTCCTTGCCTTGCCTGGCTGGGTATGATATCTCCTTGCCTTGACTGGCTGGCTATGATATCTCCTTGCCTTGACTGGCTGGGTATGATATCTCCTTGCCTTGACTGGTTGGGTATGATATCTCCTTGCCTTGACTGGCTGGGTATGATATCTCCTTGCCTTGACTGGCTGGGTATGATATCACCTTGCCTTGACTGGCTGGATATGATATCTCCTTGCGTTGACTGGGTGGGTATGAGACCTCCTTGCCTTGACTGGCTGGGTATGATATCTCCTTGCCTTGACTGGTTGGGTATGATATCTCCTTGCCTTGACTGGTTGGGTATGATATCTCCTTGCCTTGACTGGTTGGGTATGATATCTCCTTGCCTCGACTGGCTGGGTATGATATCTCCTTGCCTCGACTGGCTGGATATGATATCTCCTTGCCTTGACTGACTGGGTATGATATCCCCTTCCCTTGACTGGCTGGGTATGATATCTCCTTGCCTCGACTGGTTGGGTATGATATCTCCTTGCCTTGACAGGCTGGATATGATATCCCCTTGCCTTGACTGGTTGGGTATGATATCTCCTTGCCTCAACTGGCTGGATATGATATCTCCTTGCGTTGACTGGCTGGGTATGATATCTCCTTGCCTTGACTGGCTGGGTATGACATCTCCTTGCCTTGGCTGGTTGGGTATGATATCTCCTTGCCTTGACTTGCTGGGTATGTTATCTCCTTCCCTTGACTGGCTGGGTATGATATCTCCTTGCCTTGGCTGGTTGGGTATGATATCTCCTTGCCTTTGCTTGCTGGGTATGATATCTCCTTCCCTTGACTGGCTGGGTATGGTATCTCCTTGCTTTGACTGGCTGGATATGAT